>NW_026471129.1:0-11318 GCF_026875155.1 Cherax quadricarinatus | reverse complement strand
GAAACTTTTTATTTAGGACTTTTTGTTACCAAAACCATAACGGCATTTTCCCTTACTCAATATTGGTTGAGTGCGTGCTCACTGCTCATGTGGTTAGCGTAAACTGCGTGGGTGTGGTGAGGGCAGGGGGTTGGGGTTTCAATTAATGAGAAAGCTTTTCCCCTTTCACTTTTTAGTGGTGAGCGCCTACTCTTAGCGCCTTATTTTCCGAGACAAGTTCCTCTAGTTTAAAGTGTCTCACTCCCGAAAACTAGCCTTGTTGGAAGACCTTGAATTTCAAGACAGAGTTTCTGTATATTTTTCCCCAGCTGGGGGGCATCATTTCCATTTAACAAGAGAGGGCTGACACAATAAAATCCCAAAAGATTCTTGTTAAAATTTTCGGAAAAAGGTTCTAAAATTCCCCCTAACCAGATATGCTGCGAAATTTTAATAATTTTGTGCGTGTGTAAATTTTTTTCCCCCCTGGTCTTTTGGGAAAAAAACAAACTTCGACTTTGTTATTAGAACATGAAGTGACTTCGTCAGGAGGAGGTCCAATGGGAAGACCCTGTCCATTCATCCTTACATAATAAGAGAAAAATTTAACCATGTACATCAGCAACGATGTCGTATCTTCAAAAAATTTCCCTGGTTGAAGATCTTCGAGGTGCAAAATCAAGGGGAGACGTCAGTTCTTCAAATGTAAAATCACCTCGCCCAACCACCAACTAAACCCGCTATTAGAACCCTCTTACCAGAACCTAAACCCCACCACCCCAGGTGACGCCTTCTCGGAAGAAAACATGGGGGCTAGGCCTTTAATCGAGTCCCCGGGAAAACGAATGAATTTTTGACGAAGCTTATATTTCTCTCAAGTTGCCCACCCCGCCCAGGCCAACCTGCTCTTGAAGGCACCCCGCCACCCTTTCAAAAACCCCCCCGCCCCGATTGATCAGACGGTCGACTATCCTTTCCTTCGATAACTTTGGGGTTTTGAAAATTTCCAAAAGAAGTTTCAAGCGCTGGGGGACCTTACTAGTTTTGCTGGATGCAATACCGAAAATAGAAAATTTTTGTAAAGCTTTTGTGTTGCCCTTTCAAACTTTTTTTATTCTCATTTTTTGGAAATGTGACCTAACCCCCTGGTGATCCTCAGTGAAAAAATTTTGTGCTGTTTTTTAAAAACTGATTCACGTATTTCCCTTAAATATTGGTTTCAAAAGGGGGGCACATCTCAAGAAAAAGGTTCCTGAGCAAAGGGAGATACCTTGTGAGAAATAGGGCATCGTGGGCATCTAAATCACTTACTCTGCTCCATACTCTGACAGTTTTTCAGTGTGTCCTAGAGGCCTGTGAAATAGTGAAAACCCGAGGTTCTTCTAGAAGAAAACTATCATGAAGCGGGGGTAAAGGCTTCTGGGAAAATGGATCCCAACAGCGGTAAAGATTTGGTTGTTTGGTCAAGGATGTCCCCCAAGCTTCTTCCCAGACTTGCTTCTGAGGTTTCTACTAACAGGAACACTTCTGTATTAGCAGAGTGCCATCACCCAGTCCAATGAGAGTTCCTGTCAATTGGCTTGAGTTTTTTTCCCCACCATGCAAAAGGGAATGAGATGAGGGGGTCCCCTCCTGGACGCCTCTGACGAGGTGACTTTTACTTCCCCGAATAAGCATCAAATCTTTGTGCAACCAGCAGCATTTTTTAAAGGTCTACCTAAATACGATCTTAATTCAAGCGGCACTGGACAAGCACCTAAAGTCAGTTCCTGATCAGCCGGGCGGGGCTCGTACGTTGGTTTGGGTGCCCCAGCAGCAACAGCCTGGTTGATCAGGCGCTGATCCACCAGGAGGCCTGGTACAGCCCGGGGGCCCGGGGGCATTGCCCCCCAAACCTCTCCAGGTCCCGGGACTGTATAAGCCTTATATATGGTCCTTATCCCCTTTAAATATCATGTCGGCCCGAATAATCAAAACTTGCGTTTTTGGCTTAAATAGCAATACATTCTTGCCAAATAGGTAAAGTAAAATTTTTGTATGAAAAATTTCGTAATAATCTTTCTGACCTAGTGAAGAAAATTTTTTCGTTGTGTTTGTTTATTATTAGAAATTGTAAACCAATAAAAAAACACATTTAGTTGGACAGGTTAAATTTAAAAATTGCGTTGTTAAATAAAGTTAATAAGTTTCCTAAGGTTTTTTTGGTACAAAATTTTAAATTTTTTTATATTCATAAATGAAAAAAATATATATTTAAATTTTTAAAAGAGAAAATTTTAGAAAGGGATTTAAATTTTAAAATGAGTTTTGCTAACGACCATTTTTACTTATTTGAAGGGGAATTTTATATATATTATATATTTATAATATATATTATATTATAATATATTAATAATATATATATATTATAATAAATTTTTTTTATTTTATATATTGTATATATAATTGTTTATTTACACAATTGGGGAGGAGGGTGTGGGTTCGAAAATTATTTTCCCTAGAATGAGAGGGGGGCGGTTGAGACCGGTAAAAGGGCCACCAGCACGAGTTTTGCCTTTCCCTCACGCTGTATTCCCAACAGACGGCCGGTCTAAATTTTACCCAAACCTGTCAACAACGCCTGTGTACACACGGCCTCTTAAAGGGGGGTCCTTGGCGGGGTAAAAGGGTTTTGGTCTGGGGAAAATAGTCCTGTCGGTCTTTTCTCAGCCCGAACCTAATTACCCCCATTCTCCCCTCCCCTATCCCATCCTCCCCATCCCCCCCTTTTTCCCTTTCCTCCCCCTCCTCCCCACCCCTCCCTTTTCCCCTTTCCCTCTTTTTGGCCTTTGGGTTTTTCCCCACAGGCGCGCTAGTTCCTGGGTAGGGGAAAGGACCGGGGGCCCACCCTTTCCCATTGAGGTTTTTGGGCGGTGGCATAGTTTGCCGTGGAATCGGGATTGCCTGGGGAGCCCCGACCCCTCTCGGTTTCCCCGGAGTACTTTGGGTATCTTTCGGGCACGGGTGTATCTCGGGAAAAGCCACCTTTCGGTTTCCGGGGGGTGGGGGCCGAGGGGGTATGCTTTGTGGCGGAAATCCGGCCGCCCTCTTTTTTGTCCCCCGAGGTAGCCGGCAGTGTGGGGTTTGCTATCCGGTTTTTGCGGTTTACGGGCAAAGGGGAGGGATGGCAGGGGTTCCTGCGCATCGCGCTATGCGGTGTTAGGTCCTCTTGGGGGGGAGGGGGTTTCCCGGCCCCTTTCTTTCCCTCCTAGAAACTATTCCTCCCGTCCCCCTTTTTTTATTTTTTTTTTTTTTTTATTTTTTTTTTCTTTTTTTTTTTTTTTAAAAACAAAAAGAAAAGGGGAGAAACCCAACCAGGGCCCCCTAGTCCATGAAACCACAACCCCGGGCCCCTTCTTGATACCCACCCCATTCCCCCCTCCCTTGTCAAAACCATTTGGGGACACTCTGATCCCCCTGACCTCTTTGGTGTGTTTTCCTCACCCATTTCAGTCCCCCGGGGGCTTGACTGATCCTTCGATTTGTCTGAACCCCGCCCCTTTGACTATGTTCCGGGGCTTCTCCCTCTACGGTACGGCAATTTTCGAATCGCCCCCCCATTTCATGCCGGACCAACTCCAGTCCTACCCTAAACGCCAACGTCAATCCCTATGATGCCCCTTCGTTACCTTCCCCTTCACTGAAAAAAGACACGTCAAGCACCCCCTCTCCCGTCATTTCGGACCACACAATGGAAAAAATTCTTATTTTAAAGAAAACTTCTTCTTCTGCCTCCCTTTTTTTTTGCCATGTTTGGCAAAGCACCCCTGCATCATGTTGGCAGGATATTTCTTTTCACGCTTCAAGAGGGGTACGTGCATGTCACTGTCCAAAATGCTACCCAAGCTCATGATCTTTTTCCTTTTCGAATATCGATATACCCCCTATCACTTTTGAAAAACATCTTTTTTCTCATTCTTGTAGTGGTACGTCTTTTCTGCCCCCATACCATAGTCCAACAGAATTTCCAGCCCCTGTGGCAATGACTTTTTTGAACCTGGAAAAGGATCCCCCAACCCTAAAGAAGACACTTATGCCCTTTCCTCCCCCGGGGGGCGGAGACTTTCCCTTCAATGTGGCTCTTTTTAACTTTTGACAGCCGAGAACTCCGCCTCTGTATATGTCGGGGGGACACGTTACAAGTTCAAAAGGTGAACCTACCCGCAAAAATGAAAAGAAATTGGGGTGTTTTGGCACCCAGCGAAAATTGCGATCTAGGGCCAATCCCCAGTCTGTGGTCCCGCGACCATTTAAACATCTTGCAGTCAACCCCTCTTGCCAAAATGTAATGAAGTCCCCTTCTACTCCCCCCCGTTGCCAGGTCTACTTAAATGAACTGAAATCCGTTCCCTCAAAGAGGCAGAAGGTTCCCTTATGCAGGGAGTTACTCATCTCCGCCCCCAAGGGGACTACCCCGTGTTTCTTATTTTCGTTTTTTCCAAACATCCCCCCACTTCTGGGGCCCATCTTCTGAGCCCCTCTGTCGTTCCCCCTCCCATAGCCACTACGGTTTAAATCCTTTTGTTTCCCTTGCTCTGCGCCGACTAAACCTTTCCTCACATCTTGCGTCCTTCTCACAAGCCCAGTATCGACAAGACCCGTATGACCCTAAACCAATCGCCCCTCTACAAGAAGTCCAAAAAATCCACATTGCAAAAATTTCTTTCCCTTCCTTCCTTTTTCCCACCTCCCACTTTACCTTTCCAGTCTCTGTACCTAGTTCTTCCCCTCTCTCTGGCTCTATTAAAAGTGGGGGAGTTTCCCCCTCCTCCTCGTATTTTGCCTTCACCCCCCCCCCCCCAAGTTTCCCCCTCTTCTGCCCCCTCCCAGGTTTCTGCCTCTTCTTTCCCCCCTACATTCATCCCCAACCCTTACACTTTTCCCTCCCCCTCTACTTTGGTACAGCCATTCTGTCCCAATCTTACCACCCTCCCCCCTTTTATCCAACATGGTCTCCCCTCATCTTTGAATTCAGAAACACTGAAGCATTCAGAATATATTGCAGAGGGCTAAACCTTTAAAGGCACGATTTACTTCCTTTCCTTTTTCTTCCCTCTCCCCCTCTTCACAACCCCCTTCTTCCAACGCTCCGTTTCCCTTTGTACTTGAACGTCTTCCAAAGCCACCCCAAAGTTGACTTTTTTTAACCCTCTATGTAGGCCTTTCCTACAGATTCCCGATATTTTCTTCATCGCCAAACATGGCCCATTTTCAGTGGGAAAATCCCGGCCCCAGGGGGGAACGGGGTGACTTCGATGTTGCTTTCCCGGTTTTCCCCCGTTGGTGCTTGCTTACAAGAACCAAAATTCCCAGCTGTTTTAACCTATCCAGGTATAATTTTTTGATTCTTCGGATCCTTTCTCAGATGGAACCTTTAATAAAGTGCCCCTTTTTCTAAAAACAATGATATTCCGTACTGTCAACTATTTGTCCATACCCGCTGCATTACACTGAGCCGTAACCACTTGAATAAGTGTTTACAATTTTTCTTTATATCTCTCTCCCTTTTCGGCATTTCTATCCCAGACTTTTCCCTTTCTTGTTTCATCCTTTCCCCCACCACTTCTGTTACTTGTGTTTTAATGCCCCCCCATTTCCTCGGGGGGGTTTTCATTGTGACTCACGTGGATTCAGTTGGAGGCTTTTTTTTCGCCTCTCACCCCCCCCCCATGTTTTAAATTGGGTACCCCACCCATTTTTATCCTCGTATCATACCTCTCTTGCATCGATCTATCGTCGCTCTCCTCCCCTGCACTAGACTTCACTGGTCCCGTTCCACCGACTTAATGACGCGATCATTTTCCGATCATTCTTACTTCTCCTTCCCCCCCCCTTTCCCCTGCCCCCACTGGCAATTTGATCCGGGCAAAATTTGGGGTCTTTACTAACCTCATGTTTTTTTGAGGTTTCCTTCTTCATCCTCCTTGTGGTCCACACATCTTTTCGACATCAGTTTATAACCCCCACTTTCATTTTTATACCCCAAAACCCCAGGCAGGGATTCTCAGAAGTGGGCTTGGTGGTTCCCGCTTGTGCTCGTGCGTACGTTTGAAAGGCTGCATGGGGCAGGTCCGGGACAATAGAAAACCCCTGGAGACTTCTTGATTTTAAGCGAAGGTGCGATCGTCGCGTGTCTCCCGGGAAACTAAAAAGCCTTGTTGGGGAGACATGTTTCCACCATACCCCTTTCTTTTTCTATGAGTGCAGTTGGAAAAAAATGAGGGAAAATTTTGGTAAATACTCTCCTGACCCCCTCCTGTTTTAAAGGGTCGTGGTGTTGATGTAGCAAACCCCTCGACGTTGCCATTGAACTTGGCACAATCTGGCCGTATTTCCCGGGGTCCCCTTGCCCCCCGTTTTTTTCCTCAAAGTCGCCCGAGAGTTAGTCCCTTTTATTTTCTACTCTCAGGAAGAACGTATAATGTGCCTTTTTCCTTCAAGAACTGGAGGCAAGCTCTGTTTGCCCATATCGGCAGCTGGGGCCCGACGACATTATATTCGTATGTTACAAATTTAAAACGGTCAGCCCTTTTTGGGCCCTTAACCTCTTTAATCTTATTTGGGCCAAGGGGTTTTCCCCCGCTGTGGAAATCTCATTGTTCTCCCTTTCCCCAAACCGGGGGATACAGGACATGATGCCTCCCCCTTGCCCCTCGCTCTTACGTGCAGTTTTCAAAGTGTGGAACGCCCGTAAATCGGTTTAATGTGGTATTTTGAGATCACAACAGCTCTCCGCTAGTCAATATGGCTTTCGTAAGGGTTTCTACCATAGACCCCTTACTATGGGAACATTGTTGTAAGCCTTTTCGAAAAATCCTCATTATTGCCATATTTTTTGACCTGAGAAGGCATATGACACAATTGGAGGTATAATATTTGGCCCCGCTCATTCCCTTTGGCCCCCGAGGCAATCTCCCCCTTCCTTTGAACTTTTAACTGACAAATTTCCCCTGTTCATCATAAGTTCTTTCCCCGGACTTCGTCCAAAAACGAAAGGTTCCTCAGGGATGTGTTTAAGCACAACCTGTTTTCCTTTATAATGATTTTGGGCCCCTGTTCTTCCCCCCAATATTTGGTCATCACTCTAGTTGATGCTTCGCTATTTTTTGTGCAGGCGCTGACTGTCACCCTTTTTGAGTTTTCTCCAGCATGCGGTGACCGTGTTTCCACTTGGGCCCCACGCATGGTTTAAATTTCAAATACCAAAACTCCCAAATTACTTTCACTAGACACCTGTTATCTCCCATCGTCCTTTTTATCTCTATGGTTTCCCTTATCCGAACGTGATTCATCAGGTTTCTAGGCCTTCTCTTTGACCGTCGGTTATCCTGGAAACCTCACATTTCCTTTGAAGGGAATTTCCGCCGGCTAAACCCAAAAAACCCCCCCTTTCCATCTTTCATGGGGACCGATCGTCGAACTCTGCTTCGCCTACATTCAGCCCCCGTTTTATCGAAATCATTAGGTACCAGATTTATTTCCCGGGGCCCTCCTGCTACTCTCTCTAGCCTTAACTCATCCATCCCAGGGTTCGTTGTGCCTTGGTTTTCGTCTTTCCCCCGTTAGAGCCCCATACAGAAGCAAATGTTCCATCCTTTTTCTGATCGCCTGATGCCCATTGCCCCCGCTATATGTTCGCTCTCCCCAAATTTCACAAACCCCTTTCCTTAAAAATGGGCCTTATTGTAGACATTCTTTATTGTTCGCCGCCCCTTTTTTCTCCCTCCCTTTTTTCTTCGCCTAAATTTAACCCCGTTTCCCCTTTATTACCACCCTTTTTATTTCATGTAGCTCTCACTTTTTCCCTACCCCTGGAAGTTTCCCGCTGTTGGGGGGTTCTTTCTCACCCCCTTGCTCGAAAGCTCAATGCCCATGTGGCTTCCCGCTCTCTTTTTCTTGATCATTCCCTCCCTTTTTCATGCCACCGCGTGTCACGGATGGCTCTAATCTTCAGACGGGTCGGGTTCGCAGCTGTTTTCCCGGGCAGCGCGGCGGGGGGATTTACTATCTTTAGCTAGCATTTTTACTGCTGAACTGTATGCCATTCTTGCGCCTTTTTCATAGCATTATGCCTGGTCATCATTTTATATCCAACTCCCTTGTGCTCTAAAGGCTATACGAAAATTTGTACATCTTTCCCCCAGTTCTCCGTATCCAACTTTGGGTACGCCGTATCTTACCAAACATAAAAATATTGTTTTTTTTTTGGGTCCCTGCTATGTTGACGTACAGGCAATGAACAGCAACACCTGCGCGGTCACAGTGCTGACCTCCCCAATTTCCATCGAGGGTTTTCCCTTTTTGGACATTTTTCGCAATAGCTACCCACCTTTGCACCCTTGGCAACAACGTTGGTCAATCTGCTCGGTAACAAACTTCATTTTATTAAACCCAGCATAGGTTACTGGCCGTCTTCTTGTCATCAGTGCCGAGGTTGGGAGACCCTCTCTCCCGCCTTCGCTTTTGGCCCCAAACTTCTTACTCATGGGTATCTCATGGAGAGGCACCTGTTCCTCTCTGTGAGCAGTGTCAAGTTCCAGTATCGATTAGCCACATTCTGTTAGACTGCCCTCTCTATCAACGAGCACGCAGAATTTACCTCCAACGTCGTCTTCATTCTACTACTCTCTCTTTACCTTCCCTTCTTGCTGATGGACCCTCCTTTAATCCTGACTCTCTCATTGACTTCTTGACAACGACTGATTTACTCCACAAACTCTGATGATACTTTTCGCACTCCCCTCAGCCCTTTCTAGTTCAGTCTCTTGCTGCCCTTTACCCTTTCACCATCCACTACCCCGCTGTTATCCATAACCTATTACTCATCCATCTCCCTTTTGCCACCTGATGCCCTCGCTTCCTTCCTGCCCTGCAGCGCTGTATAGTCCTTGTGGCTTAGCGCTCCTTTTTTTATTATAATAATAATAATAATCTGTGTACACACACACACACACACACACACACACACACACACACACACACACACAGGAGCTGTGACTCGACCCCTGCAACCACAAATAGGTGAGTACACACACATACACACACACACAAGGTGGACAAAGACAGGATGTTCCAGGGAGGGGACACAGAAACAAGAGGCCACAATTGGAAGTTGAAGACACAAATGAGTCAGAGAGATAGTAGGAAGTATTTCTTCAGTCATAGAGTTGTAAGGCAGTGGAATAGCCTAGAAAATGACGTAGTGGAGGCAGGAACCATACACAGTTTTAAGACGAGGTTTGATAAAGCTCATGGAGCGGGGAGAGAGAGGGCCTAGTAGCAACCGGTGAAGAGGCGGGGCCAGGAGCTAGGACTCGACCCCTGCAACCACAAATAGGTGAGTACAAATAGGTGAGTACACACACACACACACACACACACACACACACACACACACACACACACCACACACACTCCCACTCCCTCACACACACTCCCACTCACACACACACACACACACACACACACAACACACACACACACACACACACACACACACACACACACACACACACACACACACCACACACACACACTTCACTCACACACACTCACACTCTCACTCAAGGAATTGGATACAGAAAAACAAGAAGCCTGACAAACTTATGAGTGCCAAAGGAGTAGAATCATTGCGTGAGCTCAAAACAAAACAAAAATCGAAAGTCGTTAATTTAAGGTCGGATCAACCAGCAGGTATCTAAATGCTGGCTAATGTAATCTCTGTATTTAAGAAGGGGACGAAAAAAACTCTGAACTAGAGGCTGGTAACACTGGCATGCATGCATCCTGTCTTAAGTAATGGAGAGGGTTGTGAGGAGGAGGAGGACACTGGAACACCTGGAGAGGAGGGGCTTCGCCAGTGAAAACCATCACGGATTCAGAGATGCTGTGAAAACCATCATAGATTCAGGGATGCAGTAAAAACCATTAAGAGAGGTCCTGTCTGACAGAACTACTAATGTTCTATGACAGAGTTACTGAGGTGTGTCCCGTGGCTCGGTTGGCAGTGCGCTTAGCTCATATAGTGAGTGTCTGTGGTTCAATCCCTAGCACGGGTGGAAACGTTGAACGTGTTACCTTACACCTGCTGTCTCTGTTCACCTAGCAGTAAGTAGGTACTGGGTGTTAGCCGACTATTGTGGGTCGCATCCTGGGGACAAAATTAAAGGACAACAATGGAAATAGATGACGAACTGACTTTATTTGGTTATCCTGGGTAGCTAACCTTCCGGGCTAAAAATCTGGACAAAATCTTAACTTATCTGATAAAAGCAGACAGGGATGAGTGGCTTTAATCTCCTGGTTTGAAAGAAAATTTTTGACACGTTCTCCAGGAGAGGTTGACCTGTAATCTGGAAGAGCAAGGAAGGGTGAACGGTATCAAGGCCTACATGAAAACTGACAACAGTGACAGCAAAGAATGGTACTTCAGGATGTGCAAGGGTAACAACTGGGGTCCCCCAGCAATCGGTACATGGGTCACTAAGATTCAGGATATATAAATAACAAAAACACACAATACCGTGACTGGAACAATACACAGTGTGACTTTGTAAATGATCCAAGTCGGACCGAAATGTCGTCGTAAGCTCCTCTCTCCTATGTGCGGGTTGTGTATTCAGGATATATGTAAACTACCTGTGGAATGGGATCGAACCTACTTATCTCTGATGGAAGATAATACGAAAAGAGATAATAGAGAGGGCCTCCTAGAGAGACAGATACAGGGGTAGTTACACTAGTGACTGCTGGAGCCCAGTCCGGTTAATAAGTATAAGTATAAGTATAAGTCATACAGTTTAGGGGAAGAGAAGGAGAGACTAAGTAGAAGTGGGTGGGGAGAAACTACAAGTAACAACAAAAGAAGATCTTGGAGTAATTGTGACAGGCAATATACCTCAGGAATCTCATAAGATACACAGAATGTGTGTGTGTGTGTGTGTGTGTGTGTGTGTGTGTGTGTGTGACTCAACAATCAATATTTGCACCAATAACTCATTACAGTTGTGACCGGGTGTGGAAGTGTGAATTGCTCTTTACTCTATAATTTGTTCATGATTGTAGCCATGTATAAACGTAAGTAACCATTCTTACAGTATTCATTACCTTTGTAACTTGTGAGTTCATTACCTTGTACCTAGTTCAGCCATCAAAACTTTGGGGCCCAGTCCCTGGACCCATTACGTACCTCTGTAATCTGTAAATACCTTTGTAATTTGTCATGATTGTGACTAGACCTACCTGGAGTTCATTACTTCTGTAATTCGTGAGTTCATACTTTGTAAATTGTGAATTCATTA
>NW_026471128.1:0-12346 GCF_026875155.1 Cherax quadricarinatus | reverse complement strand
ATTCAATGGGGGAAGGTGGGAAGGGGGGCAAAGAAATTTTTACGTTTTGATATTAAAGCTTCTAAAACAATTTTATAACCAGAAAACATACTAAGAAAGAAGACCCGATGGATAACAATTTTTCTCTGTTTTGGGCTCGGGTAGTCTGAATATCGCGGGTATATTTTTTTAATCCTGGGGTTTTAGGAAAGAAGGTTAAGTTTACCCCTAAAAATATAGTAAAGAAGTGGGGGTTTTTTAATCAGAAAATTCAGAGAAAACCAGTGAATAGGGGGAATCGGGAAAAAAAACCCAAAATTCCAAATACAGCTCCTATAATAAAAACAGTGGAAGTGGGCACAACTACAGGGTCATGAAGAAAAATGTATTGAGGAGTTTGCTAAGAAAACTCCGTTAAGCCACCTACTTAATAAGAAAAAAACCCTAAGGTTCACGGGGAGCGAAGGAGTGTATAGAATTGAGAGCCTTGAAGAGTTCTTAATCACTGAAGATTTTAATTTCCCGTGGGAATGAAATAATTATGGTTGTGTTAAAGTATGCTGGGGTCTACATCTTCTACAGGAATATATGGTGAGCTCACACGAGGCCTAGTTTTCCAATTGCTTTTTATGGAAAATATTCCTTGTGCCAATGCTTTTTTTTTGTTTCTTGTGTGCATGTGTGAGACTATCCGAAAGCGGTAGAACAAGATGTAGACCGGGGTCCCAAAAAAATCAGAAAAATTTTTGGTAGAGAATAGGCCCCCCTCCGCCAGCAGGGTCAAAAAAAGTAGTGTTAAAAATTTTCGACTGTAAGAAGTTAGTAATTTCCTGCAAAACGGGGGGGATAAAGCAAAGTACTGCGGTAATAAAAGGGACCATACGAAAAAAGGGTATTCGGTTAGGGAACCTTTGGGTTCGTATATTGTTTGTGTATTTTAAAATTTTTACACCCCCCAGTTTGGGGAAATCCGCCAAATGGGGGAGAAGATCCAAGGTCATGATGCCCCCTCATGGGCGATTGAGCTGCTGAGGGGGGTAAATGTTCTCCGCCCCCAATACCTCTTTCTACTTTTCCCTTTTGAAAGGGGGAAAGATGAGAGAAAATGGTAAAAGTCAAATCTTATATTATTTTATTCAGGGAAGCTATATCGGGGGGGTCCAAATATAAGGGGGGCATCAATTTTTTCCCAAAACCCCCAATTAAGATTGGATGACTAAAGAAAAACATTTTCAAAACGTGGCTTTAAAATTACTTTAAAATTTGATCGTCTCCCTTAAACTTTCCCGGGTTGACCAAATTCGGCCCAATTTTAGTCTTAGGGAAGGGGTACAAAACCGGGTCGCCCGAACACAAAATATGGTACCAATGCTTTATGATTTTTTAGAAAAAACATCGTTTTCGTTACTTTATAGTGAAAAAAGACTCAAAATTTCAAAAATTTAAGTGTATAATTACTAAAGCTTAAAGAAATGATTTGTATAATAGTAAAGCACATTACAGTTCTTCAAAACTGTCCTTTTACAGGGATTAAATTATTAGGGGGGTTTAAGGGTTACAGGGGGGCTAGCTGTAGATTTATGTTATTTAGGGTGTTCTTAGAAGATTGAATCTTAGACTAGAAAAAGGTGCCTACTTGAATAGGTTGAGGAAGCTTAAAGTTTGATTCTTGCTTAAACTTTTATTTTATAATTAAGTATATGTGTATTTTGGGTGAGAAAGGGGTAAATAAAATAGAGATAATTTATAATACAGTCATAGTTTTGTTATTCCAGTATGGAAGATTAAATATTGGATAAGGGTCCGATTTAGTAAATTATAAAAAGTTTGATGAAATTTGTGCCAGCAATCGCGGTTAGACTTAAAAGCTTAGTAAAAAGTATTTTAGTTTTGGTTATTTTTACGTTTAAAGGTAAATTGGGAAATTATAGTAATAAAAGGTGAAATTGGTTTATTAGGAATAAATGGAAGTTTGAATTATAAATAGGAGGAAACTCGGAAAATTTAAAATATAAACTAGGATTAGATACCCCATTATACTCAGAAGATAAAAATTAAACTTGAATATTAATAGATAGGTCTTTAAATTCAAAGAATTTGGCGGTATTTTATCTTGTTAGAGGAACCCGTTCTGGAAATGATACAACACGAAAAATCTTACTTACTCTTGTTTTTGCAGGTTTTTATACCGTCATTATCAGATAACCTTTGTTGAGGTTTATTGAAATTTTAGAAGTAAAGTATATTAGATCAAGGTGCAGTTTATGGGTGAGAAGAAATGGGTTACATAAAATTTATTTATTACGAATCAGTAATAGAATAGTTTCTGTGAAGGGGGATTTAATTGTAACACATAATTTAGTAGGTTAGTGTGGTATGAGAACTAAAGTATGTACATATCGCCCGTCGCTTCCGCTTAAGGTGGAATAAGTCGTAACATAGTAGGTGTACTGGAAGGTGTACCTGGAACTAAATTACTTTGCAGAAGATATGCTTAAATTTGGAATTTAATTATATAGAAAGCACTCTATAGGTAAAAGTATTGGGGATAGTGCTGTGGTTATTAGAATTGTGAGATATTTAATGTTGATAGTTTGTGTATTAGTTGGAGTGGCATTTGTAACTCTCTTGGAGCGTAAGATTTTAGGTTATATTCAAATTCGTAAAGGTCCTAATAAATTGGGGATTCTGGGGTTACTTCAGCCTTTTTCGGGTGCTGTTAAATTGTTTGTAAAGAGAGAAATTCACCGTAGTATCTAATTTTTTACCTTATTATTTGTCGCCGTATTTTGGTTTATTTATTGCTTTAATTTTGTGGAGGGTTATTCCATACGATTTAGGATTAGTGGATTTTGACATAGGAATATTATTTTTTTATGTTGTTTAAGACTAAGGGTCTATCCTTTGTTAAGGGCTGGATGGGCTTCAAATTGTAAATATTCTTTATTAGGGAGTCTTCGTGCTGTAGCACAAACTATTTCGTATGAGGTAAGGTTGGCTTTAATTTTGTTATCTTATGTGTTTTTAGTTGGAAGATTTAGGTTCATAGAATTAAGATATTATCAGGAAAGGATGTGGTTTATTTGATTAACATTTCCATTATCCATGGTTTGGCTTGGTTCTTGTTTGGCAGAGATAAATCGCACTCCTTTTGATTTTGCAGAAGGAGAGTCTGAGTTGGTTTCTGGGTTTAATACTGAGTATAGGAGAGGAGGGTTTGTATTAATTTTTATAGCTGAATATGTTAGAATTTTGTTTATGAGTGGAGTATCAACATTGTTGTTTTTAGGGGGAAGAGTTTTAAGGTTAGGATTTTTATAAAAATTGGTGATGGTTGGGTTTCGTTTATTTGGGTGCGGGGGAAATTTACCGCGATTGCGATACGATAAATTGATTTTATATGGCTTGAAAGAGGTTTCTTCCCTATATCTTTAAATTTTTTAATTTTTTTCTTCAGGGTAAAATTAATTTTGTGAAAATAATTTATATGTTGGCATACTGGAAAATTCTTCCCTTTAAATGCTTCAAAACATTTTTTTAAATAAACTAAATAACCATTTAAGAAGAAGGTCTGTTAAAAGGGGTAGCCAAGGGTCAGCAACATAATAGGGAAAAATAAATTTAAAAGTTAGAGCTTGACCCGTGAAAATGTAAGGATCCTCTACAGATCGAGCTCCGATCCATGTCAAAAAAAAATGATTGTGGAAAAGAGTTCAAAATAGAAGCTGGGTTTTAAAGGATAAAAGGTTAGACCTCGGAATTTTGATAGGGAGGTGAATGGGAGGAACCAAAGAATCGCAACTGATAATACTAAAGCGATAACTCCTCCTAATTTGTTTGGGATGGATCGAAGGATGGCGTATGCAAATAGAAAATATCATTCAGGTTGAATATGTACTGGTGTAACTAGAGGGTTAGCCGGGGAAAAATTATCAGGGTCTCCAAGTAAGTAAGGGTTTAAGAGAGTTAGAAGGACTAGGAGTATAAGTATGACTAGGAACCCTACAATATCTTTAAATGTAAAGTAGGGGTGGAAGGGAATTTTGTCTAGAGAAGAGGTTACTCCTAGAGGGTTGTTGGCTCCAGAGTGGTGGATGAATAAAATATGGACAAGTGTAGCCGCAGCTATTAGAAACGGCAGTAGAAAGTGGAATGTAAAAAATCGAGTTAAGGTGGCGTTATCAACTGCGAACCCTCCCCAAATTCATTGGACTAAATCTGTCCCAATATAGGGAATGGCAGAAAATAAGTTTGTAATAACGGTGGCACCTCAAAACGATATTTGTCCTCAGGGTAGCACATAACCTAGAAAGGCTGTGGCTATTGTTAAAAACAGAATTAGAACGCCAATTCTCCAAGCGTGGAAAAGAGCAAATGATCCATAATAAATACCTCGTCCGATATGGGAGTAGATACAGATAAAGAAAAAGGAGGCCCCATTTGCATGAAGGGTGCGGAACAATCATCCGTAATTAACATCACGACAGATGTGTGCTACGTTCGAAAAAGCTAGGTCAATATGCGGGGTAAAATGAATTGATAAAAATAGCCCGGTTGCGATTTGAGTTACTAGACATAACCCTAAGAGGGACCCGAAATTTCAAAAAATTGAAATGTTAGCAGGAATTGGCATATCTACAAGTGCGGAATTAACGAGTTTAAGTAATGGATGGGATTTACGTAAAGGCGAAGTCATAAGTTTTGGGAGAGTAAAGATTAGAGTAATTTAAGAGGAGATAGGGGTGTATGATGGTATTGAGTATTGAGGGCTTCAGGTTGTTAACTATAGTTTTTTGTGGGTTCTGAGCGTTTATTTCGAATCATAAGCATTTGTTGAATGTTTTATTAAGGTTGGAATTTATTATATTAAATGTGTTTGGGGTTATGAGAGTTTACATATTCAGGGTTGGTTTAGAGGGTGTGTTTGTAATATTTTTTTTAGTGATGGTTGCGTGTGAAGGGGCTTTAGGCTTATCTTTACTGGTCTCCATTGTTCGCTCGCATGGTAATGATTATTTTAGGGGATTTGGAATTTTAGTATGTTAAAGTTTTTGGTGTTTAATTTGGTTTTAATGGGGTTTGTGAGGAATTGAAGGCTTATTCAGGTTGGTTTATTGATAATATGCTTTATGGGATTGTTAATAATAAACCATGATTTTTGTTCTTTTTGTCTGGGTTATATAATAAGGGTTGATTATTTAAGATATATTTTGATTGTATTAAGGGTTTGGATTGTAATATTAATAGTTTTTAGGAGAACTGTAGTAAAGAAAATGGATAATTTTTGTGTAGGGTTTTTGTCAGTGAATTTGATTTTGTTAGTAGTTTTAATCTTAACTTTTAGATCAGTAAATTATCTAATGTTCTATATTAGATTTGAGAGGTCACTGGTTCCCATACTTGTATTAATTTTGGGTTGGGGCTATCAACCTGAGCGAATTCAGGCTGGAATCTATATATTGTTCTATACTTTATTTGCTTCTTTGCCATTGTTAGCTTCTTTATTGAGGTTATATAAAAGTGAGGGGAGATTAAATATAAGATTATTACTATCAGGAATAATTGGCTATCAGAGAACTAGGTTATTGTGGTATTTGTGCTCTGTGTTAGCGTTTATGGTTAAATTACCTCTGTTTATATTTCATTTATGGTTGCCTAAGGCTCATGTGGAGGCTCCGGTTGCGGGGTCAATAGTATTGGCTGGGGTATTGTTGAAGTTAGGGGGTTATGGTTTAATTCGGATTTTGGGGGTGTTTTCGGAGGTAAATAAAATATTTTGTTGGGTGTGAGTGAGTCTTGGGATTCTAGGGGGCGTTATTATTAGTTTAATGTGTCTGCGTCAAGTGGATATAAAATCTTTAATTGCTTACTCTTCTGTGGCTCATATAGGTTTAGTGTTAAGGGGGCTGGCTGTTATGGGAGGATGGGGTTTAAATGGGGCCTTAGTAGTGATGGTAGGTCACGGTTTATGTTCCTCAGGTTTATTTTGTTTAGCAAATATAGTTTACGAGCGTTTAGGGAGGCGAAGTTTGATAATTAGAAAAGGTTTGTTAAATATTATGCCAAATATAGGTTTATGGTGGTTTTTATTAGCTGTGGGAAATATAGCTGCTCCTCCAACTTTAAACTTAATAGGGGAGATTAGTTTAATTATTAGGGTGGTTAGATGGAGGAAATTAATTATATTTAGAGTAGGGTTATTGTCTTTTTTCAGGGCTTGCTACACTTTATACATGTATTCATTAAGACAACATGGGTTATTTTTAAATGCCTTATTTTCTTGTTGTTCGGGGAAGGTAGTGGAGTATTTTGTCTTGTTAATGCATAGCGTTCCGTTAAATGTCATGTTTGTGAAGGGTTCTTTAATTTTGTGTGATTTGTAGGATAAGATGGCTGAGGTTAAAGGCGTTGGATTGTAAATCTAAGTAGAAGTTATACTTTCTTATCAATGAAAGGTAAGATTTAAAAGATTATTACTTTTTTTGACAGCTTTGAAGGATGTTAGTTTAAATTAACTTAAAATCTTAGATAACTAAAAGTATGGATGGGATAAAAAGTCCGAATAAATTGATTGAGGAGTACAAGGGAGATGGTAAGATTTTAAGGGGTTTAAGGGAGATATTTCATTTTATTTGGGTAAAGGAAATTATGATAGAGGATAAAGTAATTCGGATGTAAAAGTAAAGAGTTACTAGAGAAGAAAGAAGGAGAATAAACAAAGGTAAGTAGAGGGATGATAGAATTATTTCTTGGGTAATGATTCATTTAGGGATAAAACCTGAAAAAGGCGGTAGGCCTCCTAGAGAATAAAGGTTTATAGTTGAGATGATTTTAGGGAGGGGACCGTAATTTGCGTTAATTAAGTGAGGAAAAAAATATGTCTGGGTGGATGCGAAGTAGAAGACCACAGAAACCGAAATTAGAGTATATATAAGAAAGTAGATTATTCAGGAGGTCTCATTAGTAAGTATAGCGAAAAGTATTCATGATAGATGATTGATAGATGAGTAGGTTAAGATTTTTCGGAGGGATGTCTGATTGATTCCTCCTAGTGCTCCAATGATAGCAGAAGAAATCCCACCAAAAAAGAGAAGCGAGTGTGTGTAATATTCTGAAGATAAATAAGAGATTAAGAATATTGGAGCAAGTTTTTGGATTGTTATGAGAATAATAATTTGAGTTCAATCAAGACCTTCTATGACTTGGGGGAATCAAAAATGGAACGGAGCGGCCCCTAGTTTAAGGAGAAGGGCTAAGGAAATAAATGAGAGCGAGACTATTGGAATAGAAAATGTTAAGGTTGAAGATAAAATAATAATGGCTGATCTAAGGGCTTGGATTAAGAAATATTTCAAGGAGGCTTCGGATGGAAGTTGATTTTCTTTTGATGAGATTAAAGGGATAAATGATATAAGATTAAGTTCGAGGCCAATTCAGGCTGAAAATCATGAGGAAGAAGAAACGGCCAGGAAGGATCCTGACAAAAGTGAGAGTATAAAAATGATTTTATGGGGTGAGAATGAAATTATAAAGAGAGATTATTCTCATAAATGAGGTATGAGCCCATTAGCTTGAAATTTAGCTTATCTTTATAGTATATGTAGAAGTGTATAGGGCACGAAAAGGTTTGATCTTTCGGGGATTGGTGCGATTCCAATTTACATAAAGAGAGTTAGAGACTGAAAGGGGTAGGAGTAGGGGTTGGTCTTAAAGTATCTTGAATTCCTCTTTGGATATTTGCTGTTCTTAGAAGATTTGAGAGGGTAGAGAGGTAAGTCACTTAAAAAATAAAATGAAAAAGCATATGTAGGGGGGTGTAAATTTTGTATTTTTTATTCTAGCATATATATACATTTCTTTGTATGAAAGTGGTGAATTAAGTATAACTGCATGAGTAAGTTAACTTATACCGTAACAGAGTGATGACATTGAGCTCTGTATATTACGATTAATACAGATATAAGTAGAACCCTTCGTGAGAAAGGGGATTCTACTTATACCTGTATTAATCGTCTCCTTCTAGATTCCCCCATTTCCACGAAGATATTCCTAACAGATGATCATTGGAGAAGATAAGACGAAGCTATTACTTCTTTATATTAATTTCCGAAGAGATACACTGAGAAAGAGATATGAGTGTCAGTTGATTATAGCAGTAAGCTAATTAATGAAACAGCTCGGTATATACAAGTTTATTGTTATGTGCTAGCTTCAAGTGTATAAGTACTTAAACGGGATGGATAATAACCTGTGCGCAGATACACTACGAATACTATATATAGATTAATAGATTATAGCAATGAACTAATTAATGAGATGACTTGATATATATATATATATTGTGCGTTGTACTAGCTTCAAGTATATAAGTATTTAAATAGAATAGATAATAGCCTGAGTGCAGATACACTATGAATATCATATATATATTAGTAGATTATATGATTTACAGGATTATAAATGATTCGAGAAGATTTACATTTAAAGAAATGTATATATATATAGACATTAAGGAGGATGGGAGAGTTTGTAAAGTTAAATACGCAGTTTTTATGTTGATCGTAGTTTATTTGTTTGAGAGATTAAAGTTGTAGATTCAAAGTAAAGCTAAAGATTAGCATTTCACTTACGTTGAAAAGGTTGTCGCAGGGGTGACTTATTTTGGTTGTTATGAAGACTTGCTAATTATTATGATTAGGAAAAATATTTTTAGGTTTAAGTAGGTAATTAAGGAAATAATAGTTTGGCGATAGATAATAGTACTGTACAGGAAAGTTGAAATATATTGGTGAAATAAGTGGGAAGTATTAGTTAAATTAAGTACCTTGTGTATTAGGGATATTTTACATTAAATATTTATAATATTTTCCCGAAATAAGAAGAGCTAAATTAAAGGTCGAGTTCTTGTGGTAAAAAAATTCAAAACCTTATTTTAGTAGTGAAATGTTAATCGAGTCTTAAGATATCTGGTTTTTTTTTGAAAAAAAATTCAATTTTTTCTTTGCATTAAGGTAAGGCAAGGTTTAGGAATAGAGGGGGTAAGCTCTTTGTTTAAATTATTTTAGTTATAAAAATAAATAGAAAGGTATGTTTAACTAGGCTTAGGGGTAGCTATGTTTACAGGGAGTTGTATCTGAGGTACAAGGAGAGGAGTATTTATTATTTTTTAAGCAGGTAGGAAAGACTTTTTATGAATTTAGTTTAAAGATTTAAAGTGAGTGTATTAGTATATAGGTTGTTTGTTTTAAATAAATTTTGGAAAATTAATGAGATTTATTGAAGGGGTGATGAGTATAAGGAATTCGGCAAATAGGGGTTCTTCCGCCTGTTTATCAAAAACATGTCTGTATGAGAGTTATATAAAGTCTGACCTGCCCATTGGGGACTAAAAGGCCGCGGTATCTTGACCGTGCGAAGGTAGCATAATCATTAGTCTTTTAATTGAAGGCTGGAATGAATGGTTGGACGAGAAGAAAGCTGTCTCTATCTCGGAGATTGAATTTAACTTTTAAGTGAAAAGGCTTAAATGAGTTAGAGGGACGATAAGACCCTATAAAGTTTATACATGAAGCTGGTTAAGAGTGATTTAAGGTATTAAAGTTTATTATCAGCAGGGTGTTTAGTTGGGGCGACTAGGATATAAATTATATAACTGTTTTTTGTTAAAATCAGAGATACTTGTTCATATGATCCCTTTTTTAGGATTAGAGAATAAATTACTTTAGGGATAACAGCGTAATTTTTTTTAAGAGTTCTTATCGACAAGAGAGTTTGCGACCTCGATGTTGAATTAAAAATTTCTTTGTGGTGTAGCAGTTACAGAAGAAGGTCTGTTCGACCTTTAAATTTTTACATGATTTGAGTTCAGACCGGCGAAAGCCAGGTTGGTTTCTATCTTCTAAGGAGTTCAAAGTTATTTTAGTACGAAAGGATTAAATAATTGAAATAGTTTTAATAAAAGTCAGAAAAAAAGCAGGGACTTTTTCTTTAATCTCCAAAATTAATATTTTAAGTAAACTATTTTCTGTTAGAATTTTGAGGGCCGTAGAGGTCTTGATGAAATATTAATAATACTAACAATAACAATTAAGGTAAGTAAGAGATATAAAATTACTAGAGTAGTAAGAGGGAAAGAAGTAAGGGAGTAGATGGAACTGGTTGATAAGGTGGCTAAATTTGTTTTATTCTTTAAAATTAAGAATAGTCTAGATCTGGAAAATTTTGACGGGAGAAGTAAGAGATCTAGAGAGATTAAGGCAAAGGACAGGGGTAAGGATAGGGTGATTAGTAGGCTAGATTTAAAATGAATTTTAAAGGCTTCATTGGAAGCAAGAGAAGAGACATAAATGAACAAAATTAATATTCCTCCTAGAAAAATTAGAAATAAAATATATGAAAATCAGTAGGAAGGCCCGAATAGGCCTGAAAGAACACAGATAAGAATGGTTTGGGTAAGTAGGGCAAGTCCTATGGAAAGAGGGTGGGTTAGAGTCGGGAATAGGACAGCAATTCTTAGGGTAAGAGGAAGAGTGAAATATAAAATATTATAACTGATTTTGTATAAAGTTCTAAAAATGGGCTTTATCTTTGGTTTACAAGACCAAAATTTTTTGTTTAAACTACTAGAACCTTTCAATTTAAATAGTTTAGAGTAAAACATCGGGTTGTGGTACCGAAGATATAAGAAAGTTATTTTAAATCATGATGTGGGGTGCCTATAGTCATTTAGTGAGTTTAGTGTTTTTGTTATTTAGGGCATTGGGTTTTATTTTATTTAGTTTAGTGAGATTAAGCTCGAGGTCTTCTTATGTGATTGAATGAGAACTTTTTTCTTTAAATTCTTCTTCTGTTGTAGTGACTTTGATTTATGATTGAGTAAGGTTTTTATTTTTAGGGGTAGTTTTATTTATCTCCTCTATGGTAATATACTATAGAGGGGATTATATGAGTGGGGATAAAAGGTACAGGCGATTTATATATTTAGTTTTTGGTTTTGTTTTATCTATAGGAGCTTTGATTATTAGCCCAAATTTAATTAGAATCCTTTTAGGTTGGGACGGGTTAGGGTTAATTTCTTATGTATTGGTAATTTATTACCAAAACGAGAAATCAGCAAATGCAGGTATATTGACAGTTTTGTCAAATCGGATTGGAGACGTTGGGATTTTGTTGAGTATTTCTTTACTTTTTATGCTAGGGAGTTGAAATTTTATTTTTTATGAAAGGTATTTGAGTGGGAATTTTTTATTATTGAAAATTTTAGTGTGCGTTGCTGCTATAACTAAGAGAGCTCAAATTCCGTTCTCGGCTTGACTTCCTGCAGCTATAGCTGCTCCTACTCCAGTTTCAGCTTTAGTTCATTCTTCAACACTAGTGACAGCTGGCGTTTATATTTTGATTCGCTTTAGTGGGGCTTTAAGAGGTTCATGTGTACAAAGAGTTTTGTTGATTGTTTCTTGCTTAACTATATTTATAGCGGGCTTGGGGGCTAATTTTGAGTTTGATTTGAAAAAAATTATTGCTTTATCAACTTTGAGACAATTGGGCGTGATAATGAGTATTTTATCTTTAGGGTTTGCTGATTTAGCTTTTTTTTCATTTATTAACTCATGCTTTATTTAAGGCTTTACTGTTTATGTGTGCGGGGATGGTAATTCATAGAGTTAAAGAGTATCAAGATATTCGCAATATGGGTAGATTAGTGATATGTATGCCTTTGACTAGGGTTTACATGAATTTAGCTAACCTGGCTCTATGTGGGATGCCCTTCTTGGCTGGATTTTACTCTAAAGATTTAATTTTAGAAGTTGCATTTATAAGGGAAGTTAATATTTTTAGATTTTTTTTATATGTCTTGAGTACTGGTTTAACAGTATGTTATACATTTCGATTAATTTACTATAGAATAAGGAGTTTTTCTAATATAAGGTCTGTAACACTTGTCAGGGAAAACCATAGAAAAATGTTAAGAGGAATAATGACATTAAGGGTTGGGGCGGTAACAAGGGGGTGTGTATTAGCTTGAGTAGTGTTCCCAGAGTCCTACATGATTTGTTTGAGGGTTCCTTTAAAAATTTTAGCTTTATTAGTGAGAGGGTTAGGGGCTCTTTTAGGGTATGTTGTTAACATGGTGGGGTCAAGGACTGGGTTAAAGACTGTCAAGTTTTATTCCTATGTTATGTTTGTAGGGTCTATGTGGTTTATACCGATTTTGTCGACTTTTAGGGCACCCCGTTGAAGACTAGGGAGTGCGGAGTCTTTTTTTAAGATTGGAGATAAAGGTTGGTCAGAATATTTTGGGGGTGAAGGAGGATTCAACGGGATGATAAAAGGTTCTGTTTACTTGCAGTTAAGACAAGAGAAAATG
>NW_026471127.1:0-12212 GCF_026875155.1 Cherax quadricarinatus | reverse complement strand
ATAAAAGGGTCTAGACTTTTTTGTTTGTGTTTATTTTGCTCCATTACCCCCGGGATAACGGGGCCTTTTGGGAAAATCCTGGGTTGTAATATGGGTGGGCCTGCCCGAGAGTGGAGCGGGACTTAGAGAAAAAGGGTTGAGCTTAGGGTAAAAGCTCTTAGGGGGAAACATTGTGCTGTTTTGCTGTTGGCATTGTTTAAAAATTTTTGGCGGGTCGTTGCTTTTTTTGTTTCGGGCCTTGCTATTGTGTGATCTTTAAACAGCTTGTTTACTGCTTGTTCGGGGGGTGCTCGCTTTGCTACGGTAAATTTTTCCCTAAAAACAGTGTAGCTGTTGGAAATTTGCTTTAAAAAATTTGGGCTTTGTCAGTTGTTATACCCTGTTGGGTTTTGTGGAGAATTTTGCAGTGGGGCTTTTGCTTGTAGGGTTTTCTGCAATCAACGTGCATAGCTAAGCTTTGGTTCTGAAAATTTAAACGGTTTTGGGGGGTTTTTCTGCAATCGTATGTGCATAGGAAAAAACTTATGCCACCTAGACAGTCAGACTCTGGTGTCGGCATATACTTTGCATAAATACCAAAATTGCCCTTTACGCGTTTTTGGGCCCAAATTGATCGTTCCACGGGCTTTAAAATACAAACGCACTCTCCCCGGGTGCAAAAACTGCGTTAAATGATTGTGAAAACTTTAGAAGAAAAAGATGGAATCAGACTCCTCCCCCCAAAGGGGTAGGGCAAAAACTCCTATGTTCTCGAGGCGGAAGTGATACACCTACGGAGCAAAAATGGTCGTATAGTGCAGCTGGGTTGTCTCAGGGTGAATCAGCGTCGTTGGCATTTGGGAGTGGAAAAAATAAATTTCTTGAGCAAACGGGGAAAACAGGAGCATTCAAGGGAAGAATATGATAGGAAAGGAAAGGAGGCTTTTTTTGCATTCTGAAAATAATTTTTAGTTTACAGAAAGTAGTTCAGTTTGTTCCCGTTTCAATGGGGCCGAACCAGAGAATTTTTCGAAAGCTTCGAAAATCAGGCTCGAGCCTTGAGGTGGCCAGAACAGCAGGGGAAATCATTGGTTCATACAGCATTATTGGGTAAGGCACAGGTTTTTTGTCAGTATTAAATGACGCTGAATTTTTGATTACCCAAGTATGGAAGACCACATTTTGTTGGGAGAAATAAATGTACCCCGGGCCAAATACAAAAAAAATTTTAAACCCCCCCCAAAGCAGGCGGCAGCTTGGTCAATCCCTAGGGGATTTTTGGGGAGACAGCAAACCAAAGCTTTTACCAGGGGTAAAAAAAGCAAGGGGGTGTCTCAAACCTTTTTGAGGAGCTGGTACAGTTTTATTCTGTTTTGAAAACCCTGCTGGAGTATGTGGGACCAGAGGTTGAGTTTTTCCCAGGATATGCCTTAACCCTCCCTTTGGGAAGGGCACCCGGGTTTGGCTGTTTCCCTTCCCGAAATTAACGGGGCCCCTTGCCCGAGGGGTTCCCGTCTCTCTTTTTCCCAACAGCCTGGACGAGCAGGATCATAAACCCTTTGGAGAATGAAGTCCCACCCGGAGGGAGGAAACGTCTACGTCACCCAAAACAAAAGTAAACCTGGTGAGACGCTTTCAACAAAGGGTTTCCACCTGCGGAGAGGCAAATTTATCATGGGGAAATCTGACAAACAGTATCCAGAGAGAAACCAGCCAGAACAAAACCCCATTTGCAAGTCAGCAGGGAGAAAAGGGGGAAACCCTTTGTCGGGGTTTCCTCTGAAAACCCAAAAAAGTGGTCAATCCGCCCCAATTTCCCCCCCAAAAAACCCCCAAACCCTTTGGGGGAAAATCCAAATTTCCCTAGTAACCTTTGTCCCCTAGGAAGAAAGAAAAAGGTAGGGCCCCCTTATTATTGCAAGAGTCAAATTTTCCCTTCAGGAAAACTCGGGGAAAACAATTTAAAGTAAAGATTTTAGAGATACTGGGGGCATATTGCTAAATTGTAAGAAAAGGGAAATATTCCCCCTTTTTTCGGGAGTTATTTCTTTAAATTTCCCTTTTGTTTTTTTTGGAAAAGCATTTGGAGGAGCTATTTATTCTGTTCCTTTGCAAAAAATTTTATGTACAGTGCAAATTTTAAACACTGGGTATTTAAAGGGTTGGTTTTAAAAAGGGGATTCCCCATGAAAGAGGCCATGTTTTTTCCCCCTGGGGTTTTAATAACTTTATACTTTTTGTTGTGCCCTAAACCTATAATGTTTAATTCTTCCCCGGTGTTGGCCAAAACCCTCGGGCAACCCCCAAGGGTTGTCGGGGAGAGAAGGGTTGGGAACCTACCCGGGGACGACCCCGATCTCGGAATAGCCCGTTGTTTTATGAGGGACACCGGCCGGAAACCTGTAAATCAAGGGGAACCCGCCCCCATCAAGCCTTCCTATTCCCAGGTTGCAGGGTTGCCAAATTTCTCTGTTTTTCCCTGCCCCAAAGGGGCTGTCCCTTTCCCGGGGGAAAACGAAGGACCCTTTCTTTAAAATTCGCTTTTCAGGCAGCCCCTGGGTAAAAAAATCTTTGGGTTATCCCGGGCAAGTATGAAGTTAAAAAAGATTATTTGATCTGCACTGAGGCCCGGTAAGGGGATAGAGGGGGCCCGGGAATTGTTTAACAGGTTAGTAAATTCCAACAAAGTTTTGACCTCAAAAATTAAATTTTAGCTCATAATACGTTTAGGAGGTCACCTTTGGAATTTCAAAAAACCCTTTTATGAATCACAAAGAAATTTTTTGGGGGAAAATTTAAAAGGGAAAAATTTTGAAGGGAAACATTTTTGGTGTTGCCCAGAATTTTTCAGCAAGTTGGGGGAAACCCGGACATTCCCCCAAAATGCACCTCTCCAACCCTTTTACCTGCTGATGGAGAACCTTTTTCAGATTTGTTATAGATTGTTTTAGGTCCCTACCTAGGTCAAAGTCCCGGAAATTGGTTTTTTATTTTTCGATTTTTGGATTTTAAAATAAACCCCGTACCCTGAAGAAAATTTCCCCTGCGTAGTTTTATTTCTAAAGGGTATTCTCAAAGCTTTAACAAAATTTATTTTTTGTTTTTTGGGATTCCTAAAAAATATTAAAGTGATCAAAGGGACTAACTTTACTGCCAAAGCATTTAGGGAAGTATTAATAGGTTAGGGTTTAAACCCAATTATCCACTGCCTTTATCCCCAGTCCCCAAAGGGGCCTTGGGGAAAAAATTCCTTCAGACAATTTAAAAAAAATGAGGAGAAGTTTTTGCATTTCCCCTTTTCCCACGACTGGGGTGAATCACTACCTTTGTTGCTGTTTCCGTACGAGAGACGGTGCAAGGTTACAGGGTTTAGTGTTTGAAACTTTATCTTTGGGCACAATGTACGAGGGGCCCCTTCGGGTGCTCAAAGAAAGGGTGGATGGGAGAAGAAAGTTAGTCAAAACACTCCCAAACCCCTCTTCAAGGGTTTCAGGTGGCACGTCAGTTAGCCAAGGGTAACCAAAGGGCAGTCCCAAAATAAGATGAAACAGGGGGTTTGACAGAAGTGCACAAATTTTGCTCCTTCCATCCAGGAGACAAGGTGTTTGGGGCGGGAACCCATAAATTGGGGGGCACCTTTTAAAAACTGATTTCGGGAAACCCATGAGATTGTAATAGAAATTTTCTGATGTAAATTATGTGGTTTGCTCCCATTGATAAGACCTCAAAAACTAAAACTTTCCACATTTAAACAAATTAAAACTTTTTTATACACCAGTAAAGTCCCAGTAATGGGCTCTGTCCTTTTACCTTTTGAGGGGACTTGATTTTTTTGCACTCTATCTCTGAAATTTTAAAATTTTAAAATTTCAAATTCTGTCCTTTCCCCAAGGGGTCCTAGCCCTTTAAACCCCTTTTAAAGGGTTTGAAGGGGCCCCAAACCCGGGAAATTTTCCCTGGTGTTGCAAAATATTCGAAAAAAAAAAAAAAATTTTTTTTTTTATGAAAATGGTTTAAAATTATTTTTCTGATTGTTTTGTCCAAAAAAAAAAATTTTCCCCTCAGTATTACCGGATTAGGGCATGAAGGTTTTAGGAAAAAATGAGCCCCCCCGTAGGCAAAAGCGGCGCTGCCCCTCACCCCCTAAACTTTTTGTTTACTTGTATTTTAAGGTTTTTTTGTTTTTTTCCCCTATTTTTTTTTTTACTTTAATTATGTGGCCCGTGAGCCAAAAATAAAGGGGCAATTTACATTTTTTTACACTCGTTGTATACAACCCAAAAAGCACCAAACATAATTATAAATTTTATTTTTTACAAATCTTGTTTACAAAAACAAAATACAAAAAAAATTTTTTATTACTATTGTTTTATAAAAATATATACCAAAAATACAGTCCTGAATTTCTCCCAGAAGTTTGTGCTTGTGGAACTCGTGAAAAAATGGGGTCATTTCAAAAGTGGTGTTTTTTCACTCCCCACACATTAAAAAAGGTGTATACACGTGGTGTTTTACACTCCTCAAACAAATTTAAAAACATGGTGTCATACACAGTGGTGTTTTACACTCTCACACATAAAACATGGTGTCATACACAGTGGTGTTTTACACCTCACACATAAAACATGGTGTCATACACAATGGTGTTTTTACACTCTCACACATAAAATCAGTGTGTGTGCATTTTGTTGATTTTTTTTTTTTATGTGCAAAGACAAAACACCTCGTCTGAGCAGTTTTCTTCAAAGTATTAGCAGGCAGTTGTGTTATGTAGCTATCCTAGGTAAATGGTCGTGTGTCATCCTTCCTCCTATTTCCTTCTTTCCCCTTTCCTTCCTGGAGGGGCATTCCACCTCTCTTCCTACATTCCTTCATCTGCCCCTTCATTATTTTTTTTCTTCCTTTCATCTAGTCCTTCCTTCATTCCTGCCTTCCCTTCTTGCTTCTGGTTTCTATAATATATATACACATATATAGTCACTAGATACTTTCATAAAACTGCTATTATCACCCTCAGCAAGCTTGTCTTGTGTCCAGGTGTGGCTTATAATTGTTTTGATCAGGAGTCGGCAGCTGTCAAAATGACATATTGTCTCATTAGTACTCCCCCTACTGCCTGTCAAAACAATGGGGTCGGATGCTGCTTCCCCCTCCATTCTATCTAATTATCTTTCTCCCTCATTCTATCTCTTTCAATCTGTCTCTCTTTCTCTCTCTCTCTGTCTATCTCTGTCTCACAGGTACACATAAATACAACTATACATAGTGTAAATTACCTAGGATAACCCAAAAAATCCAGACAAAGTGCTATACTCTGCTTGAAGATGTGAGTAAACGTGATGATGACACAGTCTTGACGGATAGACAGGGAGTTTGGCAGACAGACAAATAGACAGACAGACAAATGTTTGTTCTTCGTCGTCGTCTTCTTCTTCTTCTTCTTCTTCTCCTCCTTCTTCTTCTTCTTCTCCTCCTCCTTCTTCTTCTCCTCCTTCTTCTTCTCCTCCTTCTTCTTCTCCTCCTTCTTCTCCTCCTTCTTCTTCTCCTCCTTCTCCCCTCCCTTCTTCTTCTCCTCCTTCTTCTCTCCTCCTTCTTCTCCTCCTTCTTCTCCTCCTTCTTCTCCTCCTTCTTCTTCTCCTCCTTCTTCTTCTCCTCCTTCTTCTTCTCCTCCTTTTTTCTTCTCCTCCTCCTTCTTCTCCTACTTCTTCTTCTTCTCCTCCCCTTCTTCTTCTCCTCCTCCTTCTTCTTCTCCTCCTTCTTCTCCTCCTTTTTCCCTTCTCCTTTCCTCCTTCTATTTCTCCTCTTCTCCTTCTTCTTCTCTTCTCCCTCCTTCTCCTCCTCCCTCCTCCTCCTCCTCTCCTGGCTCTTGACAGATGGACAGCTGCCCCCCTCCCCACCCTCGTTTACGCTCATCAAAGGTCAGCTCTTATCAGATGTTATTCCCCTTATCTTGTCACTGTCATGGGGTGAACTGTTTTCATCCCCTCAAGGGAACATATTATTACATATTATTAATTATTGGGTATTTTTAAATTATTCTTATTCTTATTCTTCTTATTCTTCTTCTTCTTCTTCTTCTTCTTTTCTTCCTCCTCCTTCCACCTTCCTCCTCCCCCCTCCCTCCTCCTCCCTCCCTCCTTCCTCCTCCCCCCCTCCTTCCTCCTCCCCCTCCTTCTTCTCCCTCCCTCCTTCCTCCTCCTCCCTCCTTCTTCCTCCTCCCTCCTTCCTCCTCCTCCCTCCTTCCTTCCTCTTCTCCTTTCCCTTCCTTTCTCCTTCCTTCCTCCTCCTCTTCTTCCTCCTCCTCTTCCTCCTCCTCCTCTTCCTCCTCCTCCTCCTCCTCCATTGCTTTTGGTCTCAAACTCCTCGAAATCATGAAATTGATCTTCATTGACACTTCCATCGTGTTAGAGCATCACTTGGGAAGAGAAGAGTCCCAGATTTGAAGGGAAGTCACATATTTCTTACCGCTAGACATGATGAAAAAGGACGACTGAAATGGTATTCCCACAATGCACCACTGGCTCCCCGATTTTTTTTATATGGTGCACACTGACCATGGAGACCCATTCTCTCACATGTGGGCCTACCAGCTTTCTCCTGCTTGATTTGAAGCCGCTAGAATTTATGCGTATAGATACGTCAAACACGGTATCTCCTATGACGTATATTATATGACCGCGACAGTCAAAGGGTTAATGGAGGGATTATCTGAAACCCAAGCAACAAATTTAACAGAGCTTCTACAGTCATATCCTAATATTTTTTCAGATGTGCCGAAAAAATGTACGTTAGGTTATCATGATGTAGATGTGGGAAACTCTAAACCAATTAAACTCTCCCCCTACAGAGCTAATCCTGAAAAGCAAAGGCTACTTCAGCAGGAAGTAGAATTTTTGTTAAAGCATGGTTTAGTGGAGGAGTCATCTAGTCCATGGGCTTCACCGTGCATCCTTGTGAAGAAGGCTGATGGAGGGTTTCATATGTGTACAGACTACCGTAAGGTGAACGAGGTCCCATTTTCAGATGCTTACCCTCTTCCTCTCTGGATGACGTAAATTTACTTTGTGGGTAAGGCTACTTTTGTGTCCAAGTTAGTCTCCTTAAAGCTACTATCAGGTACCTTTGACGGATAAGGCGAAGGAAATCTCTGCCTTCGTAATTCCAGGAGGTCATTATCAAAACACACTTACCCCCTTCGGAATGAAAAATTTTCCCCCCTTCATTCCCAGAAACTTATCCATCAGGCTATTAAGGACTTGAAGGCACGGCAGCATACCTATATGATATTGTTGTGGGTCTGATACTTGGGATCAACACCTACTTAGACTTAAGGGTCTTTTTGAGACCTTTAAGGTTCCCATTAAAACAGTTAATTTATCTAAATCTTCCTTTGGGCCCGGCCACTGTCCCCTTTTCTAGGCCATGAAGTAGGTAGTTGTAAAGTTGCACCCAAACTTGCTAAAGTTTTTGCTATTAAAGATTATCCAGTTCCTCATGATAGGAAATCTCTTCAACGTTTCCTAGGCATGATAGGATTTTTAAGAAGATTCTGTAAGAAATTTTTCAGATATTGTAGCCCCTCTTACCTCTCTTACCCGTCACAAAGTTCCTTTAATTGGACCTCAGACTGTAACACTGCTTTTAATAAAGCAAAAAGATTACTGTGTACTGCACCTATTCTCTTGTCTCCAGACTTCTCCAAACCTTTTTCATTCAGGTTGATGCTTTTGAGTCTGGGGTTGGGGCAGTACTATTACAAATCGGGAACAAGGAGTTGCAGCCTGTAGCATACTTTTCAGCCAATTTTCCCGCCACATCAGAGGGCTTTCTCTACCATTGAAAAAGAAGCCCCCGCGCTGGTACTGGCTTTGGAGCATTTCGATGTTTATGTGGGCCAGACATCGCAGGTGGTCACAGTCTACAGTGATCACAATCCCCTAGTATATCCCAAGCCATGAAGAACCACAACACAAGGCTTATGCGCTGGACGCTAAGGCTGCAGCCTATAAGATTCCATTAAATATATTGCCGGCAAAGAAAATATGTTGGCAGACTCTTTATCTAGAGTATAATATTTTATTTAGGTTGGATGTTATTTGTGGTAACCCCTTTTCACGCTTTTTTTTTTTATCCCTGGTGAGGGGTTTTTTTTAGTGAGGGGATGCGGGCTACCGTCCGCCTGTATCTTGGACCTATGCTAGCCTGTCTGAAATGCTGTCTCACTCTAGTTTTGGGTTTGGCTTTTGGTCACGAGAAAAGCTGAGCTCTATCTAAGAGCTGGATGGGGGAGAGGAAAGGCGGGTCCCATTATTTTGTGCCATGGCGGCACGGTTACCACTGGGAGGTGGGAGCCTAATCCTGAGCCTTCTCGGGGTGGGGGTGTGGCATGCAAAGAGTACGTAAACCTTTATTCGGCGCATGTACACACCCTCATTTACAGGCTATCCCCCCAACCAGCGAACCAGGTTGCTAAGAGTTGATGATGGGGCCCCCGTCGTTCAACTAGTGACCAGGTTCTAGCCAATAAGAAGATGGTTTTGGCAATCACAGAGGTTATGTGGGTACCGCTCTCCTGTCTGCCCTTGTCATTCCCATTCTAGAGCTGGTTGAAGCACGGTCTGCTATCTTGTGGCTTCTATTTCTGCCTTGCTTACTGTGGAGTGCACTATACTTATCACTGTACATAGTGTACATATTGCTGTTCTAAATTGGTGAAGGATAATATAAGTCTAAACTTTTTCTGCTGTGTTTATTTTGCTCCCATTACACCCGGGATAACAGGCCATTTGGAATCCTGGGTCTGCCATTTTGTTAGGGTGAACTGATGACACCAGTGTGACATTTCGTTTGTCATGCCACTGAAATGCTATGATGTCATTGGTAGCAAACACCTGCACCTCACCTCTACAAGTGCCAGTGTCGAACCTGGGCATAGTTTACGATTTGCACGCACTGTGCCACACACATCTATCATGTTCACTCGCAAGAAATCACTGAGTAAGGGGCTTGTGTACCAGTTATCAGTATATAATATATGTCCCTTACCAAGATATGGTTCCATCATTGTTCTAACCACATCACCGGAGATACCCAGTAACTTCCTGGTATCTCGCAATGTATTACTTCCAGTGCACACAATTATATCCAATACAAGACCACTGTAACAATCACAAACCACAAACAATTTTATACTAAAGCATTTCCTCTTGCTTTGTATGTACTGCTTGAATGAGAGTCTTCCTTTGAACAGAATCAAAGACTCATCAATAACAAGCTTCCTGAAGGGATAAAAATTTATACTAAATTTTTTAGATACACAAACCTTCTAATCTTATAAAACCCTTTCATTTTTTTGGGGGCCTGGTTTTGTCTGAAAAGTGAAGCATAAAAATATACACAAACGATTCCTCCTATTATATCACAAACCTGGGGGTTCAATCAGGGGGTCTTTTTGACCAGTAATTTACACTGTGATTATACACAGTGGCAAAAGATTTTGTGGCAAAAAAAAGAACATCTCAGCCACAATTGTCTCTTCCCAGGTGTAGGCATGAGTTTGGGGGAAAGGGATTGTGTTTGCCAGGGTGAAATCAAATATCGGGGTTGTTTTTCCCTGCAATAATTTCCACAAGGGTTGTCAAAGAATAACCAAAACATTCCATTTCGGGGGCATTTTTCCCCAAAATGTACAAATGACCATATTCCATTTTGGGCTTTCATCAAACTGTGGGGATTTGGAACAAAACTGGCGCTTCCTGCCTACCCCGGTCGGTCTGCTGGTGGTAGGGATATCAGGGTTTTGGGGTTGTAGGGTTGTGGTTGGGGGAGGCGGGTGTGTGGGTGGGGGGGGGATGGTGGCCTTTGTTGTAATACTGAGGCGCGCATGGTGGCAGCATGGCCCACTGCTAGTGCCTCATGCTGCCCCCCACTACCACCACCATGCACTTTTCCATCCCAATTGAAACACTATCATCTCATTTTCACATCTTTTCCCTTTTTTGTACACCCTGGGATTTCTCTGAGATGTACTCCCCCCTTGGAATAGCAGGGGCCCACCAAGTCTATACCGGGTATTATGATGCTTCCCTGAGAATATTCCACTTCCTATCACTACGGAACTTTTTTTCGAGCTTGTAGTTCATATTCACTATCACATCACACCAATGCTCACACTGAGTCCGGTAGGGAAAAAAGGAGTTTCCTCTTTGGTTCTGTCAACGAACATGAACAAGACGGCCCAGCCAGGGGTGGAAGGCTGAGGGTTGTCGGGGTTTTCCTCACTTTTTCGGTATTATGGCATTAGTTTGGGTAAAAAAACCTCACAAAACCTTAAAACTATTTTCACTGGCACTTCCAAGTATTAGAACTGTCACTGAGAAACAAAAGTGTCCCAATTCGCCGAGGATGAAGAATTTTTCTTACTGGGGATGGTACAAGGTGTATAAAATGCATTCCCACAATGTGCCATTTGGGTCCCAAATTTTTTTCTAGCACACACCGACACGCACCCCCATTCTCTCACATCTGGGCCTACCAGCTGTTTTGCTTAATTTGAAGCACTAAAATTTTGCATACTATAGGGGCCCCAACCCGGTGCACAAGCCTCTGTCGGCACCCCCCTAAAAGGGGTTAAAAATAACTCATCCACTGGCGGGGGAGAAATCAGTAAAATTCCCTAGGGTGTTTTTTCATGGTAAACCAAATAATTTTGCAACCTGTTTTGATTTCCTCAAACTCTTTGCAGCAAAAAACTTTCTCCCTTTTTTGCACTGCAAATACAGCAAATGAACACAAATAAAAAAAAACTTAGCCAAAAATTACTAAACAGAAATATTTTTTAAGAACAGATGTAGAAAATCACAAACCATTAGCTACTTGTTACAATTTTAATTATGCCCTTGTTTTTCCACAGACAACCTCTAAGTAGTTTTTTAAATTATTCCTTTAAATTTTTTTTGTGATCCCTGGAAGATTTTCCCCAGTAATCCAGGTGTCACAAAACCCCCCTTTGGGAACCACTCATGTAGACATTATTGAAGAATATTCCAATTCAATTTTTTTTAGTGTTATTACTCACTTTCATCCATCATTTTTTCCCTTGTTGGTTTGATTCTGTATTTACTGCAAGGGGCTTTATGGCATCCAGAGAAACTTCCCCTTTACACTTCTAATTTTTCTCACATTTATGGTTTACTCTCTGCTCTGTCAACATCTAGTAAACCATAAGACTAAAATATCAAGTGACTACCCCTAGGGTTGACAGCCCCGTTTCCGTTTTGCAAAAGGGGAAAAAAACCTGAATTAATAAAATACACAGATCGTCATTTAACCGTATTACTTCCTGAAAAATGCCAGTTAGGGAAAACCCTGTGAGATGAACGAAAGAATTATGGAAAAATAGGGTTACCCTTCCTGGGGGAACCCCCAAAAAACCAAAAACTTTTCTTTTTTGGGCCCCCATCTTTAAAAAAAAAGTGAAAATGTATTTTTAGTCATTGTCATGATTATTTTGTTGTTTTTTTTTCTGCATAAAAATTACAAATACACAGAAATAACAGTAATTTTACCTTAGATTATGGGGGCTGGTGTTTGTGGAGATTTTTGGAGGGGTGGAAATTTTGTGTGGCCCACTGGGGAGGTTTTTGGTACTGAAGCGATTTTTACTGGATTTGCATAAATTTTTGTAAAGGATTTCTTTCTATTTTTTCCTTTCAGTATAATTTTAAAAAATTGACTTTAAAAGGCACAGCTGCCTAACACCATTTCAGGGGTTTTTCCTTCAGTGAAAAACTCTAACTTTTAAGTCTTCATTAAGGCCAGTCTAGTCAGGCGTAGTCAGTCAGAGTCAAACATAAGTCATTCATTCTCAGTCAGTCAGTCATCATTCAGCCCTCATCAAGTCATTCAGCAGCAGTCAAACTTCAGTAGTCAGTCAATCATTCAGTCAGCAATCAATCATAAGTCAACAAATCAGTAAGGCATTCAGTCAATATAAGTCTTCAGCAAGTCAGAAAAAGTCATCAATCACACAAATCAGTTTTTCTCATTTTGCGCACAAAATGAAAATTTATATCGGCCCAGGGTATCTCTTGTCTAATATCTCTGTTTTCTTGTTAATTCTAAGACTTAAAAGCTTATACCTTTCTTTTCACTTTCAGCAACATGGTATGCCCACTTGGTCATGATTCTTGGCAGATAAAGATATGGTAATTAAAAGTCAAAACACAATTCAC
>NW_026471126.1:0-12193 GCF_026875155.1 Cherax quadricarinatus | reverse complement strand
AAATGAAAGTGGCCCTTATGTGCCTCCTGGTAATAGACAATGCTTCTGGTCATCCTTCAGACTTGGCAGAGCAACTTTCAGGGGACATGAGCTTCATTAAGGTCAAGTTTTTGCCTCCTAATACCACTCCTCTCCTGCAGCCCATGGACCAGCAGGTCATTTCAAACTTCAAAAAACTCTACACAAAAGCTATGTTTCAAAAGTGCTTTGAAGTGACCTCAGACACTCGATTGACTCTAAGAGAGTTTTGGAAAGATCACTTTAGTATCCTCAGTTGTGAAAACCCTTTAAGGTAAGGCTTGGGGAGGGAGTGACTAGAGGACTTGAATTCTGCTTGCAAGAAACTGTGGCCACAATGTGTAGAAGAAAGGGATTTTGAAGGGTTTGGGGCTAACCCTGAGAAGTGTATGCCAGTTGTGGAATCCAATGTGGCATTGGGGAAGTCCTTGGGGTTGGAGGTTAGTGGGGAGGATGTGGAAGAGTTGGTGGAGGAGGACAATGAAGAACCACTGATGAGCTGCAAGATCATCTTCAACAGCAAGAGGCCAGACCTGAGGAAACTGCTTCTGAGGAGGGGAGAGAGAAATTGAGGAAACTGCCTACTTCAAAGATTAAGGAAATGTGTAGTAGAGTAGTAATTGTCCATGTCTCCTTCAGTTTGTGTGTATTGAAAGTAATTTTTCATGTGGTAAAATTTTTCTTTTCATACTTTGGGGTGTCAGGAACGGAATAATTTGATTTCCATTATTTCTTATGGGGAAAATTATTTCGGCTAACGATAAATTCGGCTTACGATGAGCTCTCAGGAACAGATTAATATCGTAAGGCGGGGGTCCACTGTATTACCACCTGCACCATTACTTGTAAGCTAGATTTTGTACTAAGTTTACATAAGATTTATTAAGTTCAAATAAGACTGTAAAACAGCTAACCACTATTCCTTGTTTAGTTTTAAGTATAGTTACTATGTACTATTATCTTATTGAGTTTTTATTAGTTACTATGTATTAAGATTAGTTTGCCCGAAATGCCTCAGCATGATAGTGGCTATCTTTCTACAGTAGGGCCCCACTTATACGGCGGGTTAGGTTCCAGGCTGTCGCCCGGGAAAGCAGACATCGCCAGAAGGCAGAACTCCATTTTTTTCCATTTATAAATGCATATAAATGCCAGACAACAGTTTACACAAAATTACATTAGTTAGTAATAGAACTAGGCATTAAAAACACACAAAGTAAAATACAGTCACAGTAAATTCAATACTTATCTTAAAGTATTTGTAATCTTAATGTAGGGAGAGAGGCGAGTAGTACTTATTTGTAGGAAGTCAGGTGCAGGTAGCCCAGGTGTAGGTAGCACTGGCTCCCGTCTCATACTTAATATATGATATTTAAAACATCCAGAGAGGTAAAATACACATACATACATCATTATTTACCTTAAAATATGTGTAGTCTTAATATAGGATGGGAAGCGAGTAGTATTTATTTGTATAAAGTCAGTTTTAGGTAGCCGGTAGGTGTAGCCTGGGCTACACCTACCGGCTACCTACACTGTGGCCCAGAGCCATATTATTAACATCGACATGCCTTGTTCACTGAATTTAATCATTTCTAACAACTACCTTTAGATGCCATCATAAACGAAGGTAGAAGTAATGAATAATTCATGCCGAAAATTGTAAACAAAAGCAGGGGTGGGGAGTGGCTGGGCCAAACACAGATTCATACACGTTTTCTCTGATGGCTGAGCAGAGAAAACGTAATGTTGTCCCTCCACCCGGCTCCACAAGTATATTATCAGAGCATATAAAATAAGCAATAAATGCCAGACAACAAGTTTACACTAACTTATATTAAAGTATCTTAAGGGTTGTTGAGGTGGTTCGGACATGTAGAGAGAATGGAGCGAAACAGAATGACTTCAAGAGTGTATCAGTCTGTAGTGGAAGGAAGGCGGGGTAGGGTCGGCCTAGGAAAGGTTGGAGGGAGGGGGTAAAGGAGGTTTTGTGTGCGGGGGGCTTGGACTTCCAGCAGGCATGCGTGAGCGTGTTTGATAGGAGTGAATGGAGACAATGGTTTTTAATACTTGACGTGCTGTTGGAGTGTGAGCAAAGTAACATTTATGAAGGGATTCAGGGAAACCGGCAGGCCGGACTCGAGTCCTGGAGATGGGAAGTGCAGTGCCTGCACTCTGAAGGAGGGGTGTTGATGTTGCAGTTTAAAAACTGTAGTGTAAAGGACCCTTCTGGCAAGACAGTGATGGAGTGAATGATGGTGAAAGTTTTTCTTTTTCGGGCCACCCTGCCTTGGTGGGAATCGGCCAGTGTGATAATAATAAAAAAAAAATATATTAAGTTAGCAATAGAAATAGGCATTAAAAACACAATAAAAGGTAAGATACACACAGAGTACACTTATTACTTACCTTAAAATATTAATATTCATGTGTGAGAGGTGAGTGGCAGGGTGTTTATTGAATAAAATCAGAATGGCACACCATCATCCTCTAACTTGGCACTTAAAGCAAGAGGCTTATGACTTCTCTTTTTATTACAGCTAACCTTAGATGCCATCGTCAATGAGAGCCAACTAGGTAACGAAAGAGTAAACAAGAGAGAACGAGATACAGAGTTGAGACAATGTAAGAACACAAATTGAATAGGTAGTGGACGATCACTTGGTCAGGAGAAATAAATGCGTATTATTATGTCTACTTTTAGTTCATTCACGTCTATTTGTAAGAGTTTGTAAAACATTTACCTCAATATTTTTTTTTTATTTTAATAATAATTACCTCACAATACAAATACTCTTACATTGTGTACAAGTTGTACAAGTTAGTTCAGAATAAACAAACAGCAACACACCATTTTTAGAGTGAATGAAGAAATAATAATAATAATAATATTATTATTATTACTACTACTATTAATAATAATAATAATATTAATAATATAATAATAATATTAATATTAATAATTATTATTATTATTATCCAGTGCTGTATAGCCCTTGTGGCTTAGCGCTTCTTTTTTATAATAATAATATTATTATTATTATTTATTATAAAAAGCACTAAACCTACAAGGGTCGTGAATTGCTATACAGAGTAAAGGCATACGAAAATAATATTTTTCTACAGTTACCCCCAGTGTTTGACTAGAGAAACGTAATTCTTCAGACACTACCCACACAGCTGCTTTGTAAACAAATTTATTTATTTATTTATTTATTTAAAAATTTGAGCACACATACAGAGGTACAAAAAATACAGATAAGAGCAGCATGCCAAAGCCACTTATACTATGCATTAGCATTACGGGCTGGCTTAAAATTAACTTAAGATTAACTAAGCAATGATGATATCAGTGATAAAACTTTAATGTAAACAGATTACTATAAAGCACAAGTGAGTATTACAAAGACAGGTCATATGGTTGTATGCATTGTTGTACATTTAGTAGAATGGGTATTCTGTTAGGTAGTGTATTTAAAAAATAATAAAGTTGGATTGGTTTTAGGTTTAACATTTATGTGATATAATTGTGAGAAACATTTAAGATATACAATTTATAAGGTTCAGTTATTCAGTATTTATTTGGTTTTGGGTGAGTAAGTGATCTTTGAGAAGAGACTTGTATTTATAAACAGGTAGTCTTTCTTTTATATTTACAGGTAATGAATTCCAGATTTTAGGGCCTTTTATGTGCATTGAGTTTTTGCATAGTGTGAGATGGACACGAGGAACATCAAAGAGTGATCTGTGCCTTGTGTTATGGTCATGTGTTCTTTTGAGGTTGGCAAGGAGATGTTTGAGGGGAGGGTTAATATCAGAGTTAAGTGTTCTATGTATGTAATAGGTGCAGTAATAAGTATGGATGTTTTGTATGGTGAGTAGGTTTAGTGTATTGAATATTGGTGGAGTGTGCTGCCTATAGTGAGAATTTGTTATCATTCTAACTGCAGCCTTTTGTTGGGTAATTAGTGGTCTGAGATGGTTACTTGTTGTTGAGCCCCATGCACAAATTCATAGGTGAGATAGGGGTAAATAAGAGAGTGATATAGGGCCAGGAGGGCTGACTGTGGAGCATAGTACCGTATCTTCGATAGTATGCCTACAGTCTTGGAAATTTTCTTAGAAATTTGTTGTATATGTGTATGAAATTTGAGTCTATTATCAAAGGTGGATTCCTAAGAATTTTCCCTCTGTTAGCTTTGTGATAGGTGATCTGTTTATCATTATGTTAAGAGGGACATCTGTAGCTCTGTTACCAAACTGAATGAAGTAGGTTTTGTCAATGTTTAGTGTAAGTTTGTTAGTCCTCATCCAGGTAGATATTTTCTGTAATTCGGTATTTACAGTATTGGCTAGCGTGACTGGGCTCGGGTGGGAGAAGACGTATGTAGTGTCATCTGCAAATAGTGTGGGTTTGAGTAATTGCGAAGCATTTGGTAGGTCATTTATGTATAGGAGAAAGAGAAGAGGGCCAAGGACACTTCCCTGGGGGGACACCAACTGTAATTGGTTGTGCAGAAGAGTTTGCCCATTTGCATACACATATTGGCTTCTGTTGCTGAGGTATGACTTGAGGTAGTTGATGGGAGTGCCTCTTATACCATAGTGTGACAATTTTACGTGGAGAAAAGTCATGGTTAACTGTATCAAAAGCTTTACGTAAGTCAATGAAGATCCCAGTGGGACTTCTTTTTTCTCTATTGCAGTGTATATATGTTCTAGCATGTGTATAATAGCATCATTAGTATTTTTATTGGCCTGAATCAAATTGGCAGGGGTTGAGTATGTTTTGGGAGATAAGGTGGAGTAGATTCGTTTATGAATTAATTTTTCGAAGATTTTGAGAGAGGGTGTAAGTTGGATATTGGCCTATAGTTATTCAACTCTGTTTGGTCCCCTCCTTTGTGGATCGGGGTGACCCTTGCTATTTTGAGTACGTAGGGAAGGTGGAGGATTCAATGGATTTGTTAAAGAGTGTTGCAATGATTGGTGATAGCACTTGTGACACTTTTTTGTATATAAAGGGTGGTAAGGTATTTAAATCTCCTGCCTTGTTTTTTAGTGTGTTGATAATAAGGGAGACTTCGTATGGGTTAGTCGGAGCTAGGAACAGTGTGTTTGGGTAGTTGCCGGTGAGGTAGTCATTTGGTGGGGTATCTGAGCTTGGGATTTTATTGGCAAGGTTTTGTCCTATAGTGGAGAAGAAATCATTGAGTCTGTTTGCTGTTTCTTTTGGTGGGAGTTGGGGTCATCTGATTTTGCTAATTTTATTTCGCTATTTCGTGATATCTTTTTTGTTCCTAGAATTTCTGATAGGGTTTTCCAGGTCTTTTTTATATCACCTCTTAAGTTGGATAATCTGTTCTCATAATACAATTTTTTTGCCCTTCTTATCAGGCTGGTTAGGATTGACGAGTAACGTTTTGTTTGGTCTCTGGTTATGTGACCCATTCTGTACTGTTTTTCATATTGGTGTTTTGTATTTATGGATTTGAGAATGCTGGGTGTTAACCAGGGACTGTTCAGTCTCTTAGCTGTCATCTGTTTAGTTTTTTAGGGCAGTGCTTGTTATAGAGGTATTGGGTCTTTTTTAGAAAATTATTAATACATTCGTCAATATCTGTATAGATTTCTAGCTCAGTGTGCCAGTCAATGTTTGTTACTGCTGTTGTGAAGTTATTAATGGCTGCCTCTATTTTTATTCTGTTAGTGTATGTATCACGTTTATATGCTATGTAATGGGTTTCATATATAATTTTGAGGAAAATATATATGGATTAATGAAAATGCCTATATTGATGTAAAATAAGACATTTAGTGTGCCCAAGAGTGATTATTATTACGTAGTATTGGCGTCATGAGTAGAGAGACTTAGCGATTTTAATGTGTACCTGCACACCAGCACAGTGTGTAAGTATATTTAGGTACAGGTACACATAAGTATAATTATCAGAGTACATATAAAATATGCAGCAACTTTAAAACACTTGAAATTTTGGGAAAGTTTCCTGACATAATAGATGTGGTCACAGAAAATGTGAACAAACCGGGTGGGGGGCGCCGTATTTAAAAGACCACTTGCCGTATAGCAAATTTTGGTCATAATTTGACATCGCCGTATTAGCGGAACGCCGTTAAGCTGGGCCTTACTGTACTTAGCAAATGAAAATTGTAGTTACACAATGTAACCTATACAAAGAAATAAACTATTTATTTATTTATTTATTTAAGAACATAAGAAAGGAGGAACACTACAATAGGCCTGTGGCCCATACTAGGCAGGTCCTTCACAAATGTAGCCAATTAACAGAATAAATACTACCCAAGCAATTAGCTTTGATAATTCTATTTACTCACAAAGCAAGTCCCACTCAAATCCAACCCCTCTCACTCATGTATTTATCCAACCTAAATTTAAAACTACCAAGGTTTTAGCTTCGATAACCCTACTACGCAGACTGTTCCACTCAACTACCCTACTACCAAACCAGCACAGTAGGGCCCCGCTTTATGGCATTTCGCCTTATGGCGTTTCGCCTTATGGCATTCCACTAATACGGCAATGTCAAATTACGACCAAAATTTGCTATACGGCAAGCAGTCTTTCAAATATGGCGCGCCCCACCCGGTTTGTTACATTCTTCGTGACCACATTTATCATGTCAGGAAACTTTCCAAAATTTCAAGTAATTTAAAGTTACTGCGTACTTTATATATACAGTGGACCCCCGCATAACGATGGCATCACATAGCGATTATTTCGCATACCGCTTACTTTAATTGCAAAATTTTGCCTCACATACCCCTTAAAAACCCGCTTACCGATTTTCGTCCGAGACGCGTCCAATGTGCGGCCTGAGCCACGCTCACATGTTCCGCCGGTGGCATTGTTTACCAGCCAGCCTCCGCGGTAACATCCAAGCATACAATCGGAATATTTCGTATTATTACAGTGTTTTCGGTGCTTTTTCTGGAAAATAAGTGACCATGGGCCCCAAGAAAGCTTCTAGTGCCAACCCTACAGCAATAAGGGTGAGAATTACAATAGAGTGAAGAAAAAGATCATTGATAAGTATGAAAGTGGAGTGCATGTCTCCGAGCTGGCCAGGTTGTATAATAAACCCCAATCAACCATTGCTACTATTGGTGGTACAGCTGCTGCTGCTGCTGCTGCACTGTCAGCTGCTGCTGCTGCTGCACTGTCAGCTGCTGCTGCTGCTGTAGCACCGTTGTTGGTGTGGCTTATTGAGAATACCAAGAAACAATTAACCCCAGAGGATTTGCCACCCAGGATAACCAAAAAAGTCAGTGTCATCGAAGACTGTCTAACTTATTTCCATTGGGGTCCTTAATCTTGTCTCCCAGGATGCAACCCACACCAGTCGACTGACACCCAGGTGAACAGGGAAAAATGCCTGGAACTAGTGCTCATATTGGTGAATTTAAAGCCAGCAAAGGTTGGTTTGAGAGATTTAAAGAATCGTAGTGGCATACACAGTGTGATAAGGCCTGTTCTGGAAGAAAATGCCAAACAGGACCTACAGTACTCAGGAGGAAAAGGCACTCCCAGGACACAGTGTCTCATCAGTCATTGCTGCATCTTCAATAAAGGTAAGTGTCATTTATTCTTCATTTAGTAGACTAGTACATGCACAATATATACTGTGCATGTACTACTCTACTATTGTGCATGTATCCTTCTCTTTGTGTGTGGGAAAATGTATATTTCATGTGGTAAAATTTTTTTTTTCATACTTTTGGGTGTCTTGCACGGATTAATTTGATTTCCATTACTTCTTATGGGGAAAATTCATTCACATAGCGATTATTTCGCATAACAATTACCCCTCTTGCATGGATTAAAATCGTTAACCGGGGGTCCACTGTACTCTGATAATTACACTTATGTGACCTGTACCTAATATACTTACACACTGTGCTGGTGTGCAGGTACACATTAAAATCGCCCAAGAGTCTCTCCACTCATGACGCCAATACTACGTAATAATAATCACTCTTGGGCATATTAAATGTCTTATTTTACATTAATATAGGCATTTTCATTAATCCATCTATGATATTTTCCTCAAAATTATATATGAAACCCATTACATAGCATATAAACATGATACATACACTAACAGAATAAAAATTGACGTAAATATGAGATTTTTTTTACAAAGCAGCTGTGTAGGCAGTGTCGGAAGAATTACGTTTTCTCTAGTCAAACTGGGGGATAACTGTAGAAAATATTCTTTTCGTATGCCTTCACTCTATATATAGGAATTCATGACCCTTGTGGGGTTTAGTGCTTTTCATTATGATAATAATAAAAATAAATAATATTTTTCATTCATTTTAAAAATTGCTGTTTGTTTATTCTGTACCCAAACCTGTACAACTTGTACATAATGTAAGAGTACAGTGGACCCCGGTTAACGATATTTTTTTTCATTCCAGAAGAATGTTCAGTTGCCAGTACTGACCGAATTTGTTCCCATAAGGAATATTGTGAAGTAGATTAGTCCATTTCAGACCCACAAACATACACATACAAATGCACTTACATAAATACACTACATAATTGGTCGCATTGGGAGGTGATCGTTAAGCGGGGGTCCACTGTATTTGTATTGTGAGGTAATTATATTATAATAAAAAAAATATTGAGGTAAATGTTTTACAAACTCTTACAAACCTACGTGAATGAACTAAAAGTAGACACACATTAATACGCATTTATTTCACCTGACCAAGTGATCGCCACTACCTGTTCAGTTTGTGTTCTTACATTGTCTGAACTCAAACCTCGTTCTCTCTCTCCTTTACTCTTTCGTTAACTAACTGACTCTCATTGACGATTGCATCTAAACTTAGCTGTGATAAAAAGGAGTCTTAAGACTCTTGCTTTAAGTGCCAAGTTAGAGGGTGATGGTGTGCCATTCTGATTTTATTCAATAAATGCCCTGCCACTCACCTCTCACACATTAATATTAATATTTTAAGGTAAGTAATAAGTGTACTCTGTGTGTATCTTACCTTTTATTGTGTTTTTAATGCCCATTTCTATTGCTAACTTAATATAAGTTTGTGTAAACTTGTTGTCTGGCATTTATTCCATATTTTATATGTGTTTTGATAATAATACTTCTGGAGCTGTGTGGTAGCCGGCCAGAGGGACAACATTATGTTTTCTCTGCTCAGCCATCAGAGGGAAAACGTATATTAATCTGCGTTCGGCCCAGCCATTCCCCCACTCCGCTTTTGTTTACAATTTTCAGCATGAATTATTCATTACTTCTCCCTTCGTTTATGATGGCATCTAAAGGTAATAGTTAGAAACGATGAAATTCAGTGAACACGGTATGTTGATGCTAATAATAAGGCTCTGGGCCACAGTGTAGGTAGCAGGTAGGTGTAGCCCAGGCTACACCTACCGGCTTCCTACAGTGTGGCCCTTCCTACACCGACTTCCTACAAATAAATACTACTCACCTCTCTTCCTATATTAAGACTACACCTATTTTAAGGTAAATAATGAGTGTACTGTATGTGTATTTTACCTCTCTGGGATGTTTTAAATATCATATATTAAGTACGAGACGGGGAGCCAGGGCTACCTACACCTGGGCTACCTGCACCTGACTTCCTACAAATAAGTACTACTCACCTCTCTCCCTACATTAAGATTACAAATACTTTAAGTAATGAATGTACGGTGAATGTATTTTACTTTGTGTGTTTTTAATGCCCAGTTCTATTACAAACTTAATATAATTTAGTGTAAATTTGTTGTCTGGCATTTATATGCATTTATAAATGGAAAAAAATGGCGTTCTGCCTTCCGGCAATGTCTGCTTTCTGGTGACAGCCTGGAACCTAACCCGCCGTACAAGTGGGGCCCTACTGTACTTTCCTACATCCTTTCAAAATCTAAATTTATCTAATTTGAATCCATTATTGTGGGTTCTCCCTTGGAGGGATATTCTCAAACCTTATTTATATCCCCCATTAACCCTTTGACTGCTTTAGCCGTATATATATGTCTTACAAGCCAATATTTCCGACATATTAATACGCTTAAATTCTAGCGGCTTCAAATGAAGCTGGAGAAAGCTGGCAGGGCCACATGTGAGAGAATGGGTCTCCATAGTCAGTGAGCAGTATAAAAAAAAAATTGGGGAGCCAGTGGTGCATTTTGGGAATGCCATTTCAGTAGTCTTTGTACAGCATGCATAGAGGTAAGAAATATCTGACTCCCCGGTGAATCTGGGCCTCTTGTCTTCCCAAGTAATAGATCTAACACATATGGAACCATCAGTGAAGATGAATTTCATGGTTTTGAGGAGTTTGTGACCAAAAGCAATGTCCAGGATACCAGAAGAAAGAAACAAGAAAAAGGAGAAAGAAAATTGAGAAAGAAGTAACAGAAAGAGAAAGAAGAAAAGAAGGAAGGACGGTGGGGAAGAAGGCATGGGACCCCATGGGTATTGACAGGCAGTAAGGGTAGTGAGTGATGGTATATGTCATTTTGACAGCTGCCAGACCCTGACTCAGCACATTAAGAAGTCCACTACCCCCAAAACATAAGCTTCTGGAAGGTAACAGCAGTTCTATGAAAGTGTCCAGTGACTATACATGTGTATATATACAGTGGTCCCTCAATTATCGTCCATAATCTGTTCCTGGAAGTGGGACTATTATCGAAATGGACGACTTTCGAATCAATTTTCCCCATAAGAAATAATGTAAATGCAATTAATCCATTCCTGACACCCAGAAGTATTAAAACAAAAATTTTTTTTACATGAAATATAGATGTAGTACATAAACAATACAGTGGCACATGATGAATTAAACGTTAACAGAATAACACTTACCTTTATTGGCGATTCTTCTTTGTGTATGGAAGACTGGAGAAGGAGACAGATTGGATGATTTACTGTTTGGAAGGGGAATCCCCTTCCATCAACACCTCAGGTACCAACTGCTTTTCTGGGGGTTACTTCTCTTCTCTGTTTCTTAATGCCACTAGGACCACCTTGAGAGTCACTGGAGTCTTGTCTCACAAAAAACTGTCCAGAGAGCTGTTTCTGGCGTCTCTTTAAAACTTCCCTAAAATGGACCAAGACTCTGTCACTGTACAAATTGCCGATATGGCTTGCAACATCCTTCTCTGGGTGATGTTTCTCCATAAATCTTTCCATCCTACCCCACATTTCAAAAATCTTCTTAACCCTTAAATGGTCCAAACAAATCGACGTTCAAATTCGTAGTGCTACAAAAGTAGATCTACTTTTTTTTAACATATTTTCATATGTAACAAAAAATAAAATGTAGATAAATTTTTTTTTACACGTTTTCAAATGTAAAACAAAAAAGATCTACATTTTTTTACATACTTTCAGATGTCGAAAAAATGTATATATACGTTTGGACCATTTAAGGGTTAATTTCTGAAGGCACCTTCCTCCATCTCTCTTCCTCTTCCTCTGCAGCAAGATTCTGAGCTGCGATTGTTGCTCTTCCTGCTGAAGCTCTTGCAGATCCTTCGTTGTGGTTCTCCACCAACTTTTCCACATCCTCCAAACTCACATCCAACCCCATGGAACTCCCCAGTGCGACAACAGAGTTTACAACTGATATAGGCTCATCAGGGGCTGCCTCAAACCCTTCAAAATCCCTCTTGTGGACACAATCTGGCCACAATTTTTCTCCAAGCAGAGTTCAAAGTCCTGGTCATTACTCCCTCCCAAGCCTTACCTATAAGGCTTACGCAATGGAGAATAGTGAAGTGTTCTTTCCAAAAATCTCGTAGGGTCAAGTGAGTGTCTGAGGTCACATTCAAGCACCTTTCAAACATTGCTTTGGTGTAGATATTTATAAAGTTTGCAATGACCTGCTGGTCCATGGGCTGGAGGAGAGGAGTGGTATTCGGAGGCAAGAACTTTACTGTGATGAACCAAACTCCTTCAGAATTAGGTCATCCAAGTTTGGAGGATGAGCAGGTGCATTGTCCATTACTAGGAGGCACTTGAGATCCAATTTCTTTTCCAAGAGGTAATTCTTCACACTAGGGCCAAACACTTCATTTAACCACTCGACGAAAATGTCCCTTGTGACCCATGCTCTATTAACTCCAAAACACACAATTTACTTTCATAAATTGTTTTTC
>NW_026471125.1:0-11457 GCF_026875155.1 Cherax quadricarinatus | reverse complement strand
AAAATGAAAAATTTCGGTGATAAAAAAATCTTCGGTGCCTCCCTCTCGTACTTTCCCTTCACTACTTCTTAATAGATGCTTTTAATAACATGGTTATAAATGACCTAATTTTTAAAGGGGGGGCCGGTAAGCCAGCGGAAGGCCTGGGTCGATGAAAAAAAGCTCAGCTGGGGTCATCATCTGACTAGACCCGGTCAGGAAACATTTGTCCTGTTTCCTGACGAACCTTCCCTAACCAACCCCTCTCTCAACATAATATTTTGCCTTATTAATAAAAAATTAACGCCTTTTAAGAATTAGCTCTTATTTTTACGTTTAAAGTTAGTTGTTTTTTACCGTGGGTCATTAACCCTGCAAATTACCTGTTTGATTTTATCAAAAATACTTGAATTTTATTATTTTTTTTATGAAAAGGAAATATCAAAAAATTGTATACATGTAGCCTATTTTATTTTTTTGTGTGTCTGAAATGTATATATTTTAAAAATTTTGAAAATTTTAGCCCCAGTAGCCAAAAAACTTTGGCCAATTCTAGTATATACTAAAACACAGAAGTTAAAAACCCTGTGTTTCATTATTTCTATTGTTTTTTACAGACAAGGTTGTGAGTGGAGTGTGGGTAATGGACCACGACTGTTGTTAGCCACCTGGATTATTTTCTCTATGGTGACTCTTACTTCATATTAGCCAGTTACTGCCTCCTTCCCCTCTGCCAAGTTCCCCCCAACTCTTAACTCCTTGGAGGATCTTGTACAGTCAGACCTTGCTTGGGGCATCCAGGTAAGTAGAGATAAAATGTCAGTGCCTAGTGTATTGACTATATTTGGAGGTCATCACAAAGCTAGTGTTTGTTCAGAAAAATAGGCAAATATTTTCGGAACATTGTACACGAGCATAACAAATTTAAAAATTCCTAGAATACAAAACATAATTGGACAAACGTTTTTAAAAATTATTCACAAAAATGTGTTAATCTATTATACCAATTTTTAATTAAACCCATCCAGTATTTGCTTCAATGACATTATTTGGCACTTAGTTCTGCTAACTTCAGCTCATTACTATCAGTTTTTTCTATATACAATTTTCTAAATTTGAATTAACCTCGTTTTGGGTTTGGTGCACCCAACATAACAGTTGGGTGATCAGGTCTGATCCACCAGGAGGCTGGTCACAGAGGGGCCGGGGGGGGCGTTGACCCCGGAAAACTCTCTCCGGGGTAAAAAAAAAAAATTTTGGTCGTATGGCATATTTATTTAGCTTAATATTTTCATTATGCCCCCCATCCCCACCCTGGGGGCGGTGCAAAAGATTACAGAGGTACAAAGAACTTATACCCAAACCCGGGAGACGATGGTGGTGACACCCAAAAAATCTGGTTATTTTTTTGGTGCAGCTGACTGGGGCTCCTGCATGTAGGATGATATAGATAGACTGATGGGTCACCCCCGTTTAAAGTTTTTTTTGTTTTATTTTCCCAAATGCCAATGAAAACCCCAGTTTGAAATCTGCTCCCCTCTGAAAAGTAAAAACCTAACCATTTCAACAGTTTTCTTGGAACCCACGCATGTGCCTGACTCCCTTTTTGTAACGCTGACAAAGCCCCTGGAGGCGAAACTTCCCACAAAAAAAGCCACATTGTTGCATTTGGTCCTTTTACTTTACACATTGTGGGTAATTTACCAACATTTTTACGCTTAAAATTTAAAAAAATGAGATGGTGTAACAGTAAAATATAAAGTATAGTACTTTAAAAAATTTATTTTGTTTATTAATACTTTGGGCCCGTTTCCCACCAAGGCGAGGCCCAAAAAAAGAAAGCTTCTAATCATTCCATCCTGTTTCCCAAAGGGGGCACTTATAATTTATAAAACGCAACATTAACACCCCCCCTTTCAGAGTGCGACACTGATTCCCTCTCCAGGAACGGTCCCCCTGCCGGTTTCCCCGAACCCTTCATAAAGTTACCTTCTCAACTCCCAAAACAAAATCAAATCCTTAAAAAACCCTTTGTCTTTATTTGTTCCTATCTAATACACTCACGCTCTTATGGAAGCCGGCCCCTTGCACACAAAAACCCCGTACCCCTCCCCCCTCCAACTTTTCCTAGGCCGACCCCCACCCCCGCCTTTTCTCCATACGATTTTTTAAAACCCCTCCAAGAGATTCTATTTTTTTCCCCCTCTCTACACGTCAGACCACCTCAAAACCCCTCTCAGCCCTCTGGGTAATTGTTTTGGTAATCCACACCCCCTCTTAAACTCCAAACTATGGATTCTTTTCATTATATTCACGCCACACATTGCCCCAGACGTCTCCCCGCCCCCGCCGTCTCCCTTTTGCAGCATCCCCCATTTTGCTTTACCCCATATAAAAACTTGGTATAACCCTACTCTCAACATTCCCCCCTTTTCTTCCAGGAAAAATTCTTTGTCTCCCCCCCCAAAATCCTCAGTGATTAAAAATTTTCCTTTTAAAAAATTTGTGGATTGGGGGGAAATACAGATGAAGGGTCAATAAAATTCAAACCAATGACACTAGCTATAAATAACCCATTTATCTTACCTTCGGTGCGCAACTGAAGGGATTACCCCTGTGAAAATTTTTAGAAGTCCACTTTACAGAAGGGGTACAAAGGGGTGAAGGTAGTCCCTTTTTTGGTGAGTGCCCCATCAGGGCCCGGGACACCAAAATATGCTTTTATCGCTGGAGGCCTACATGGAGGACGGGTCGCTATAGGGACAGACCCCACATCATTTTATTTGGCTTATTAATGGCACTGGTGGTGGAATGGGATGGTGATATGACAATAGGTAAAGACACACTTGCACTCGTAGGGTATTTATTTGGAAACGTTTGCCCTTTGGCTTAGCCTCTTTTATCTGGTGGTGGTATAAAATTTTCCTAAAAACATTTATTCCATTTAAATTATCTTTCCTCCCCTTCCTATTTTCGGTTAACCCCCATTTGGGGTTTCGCTTTCCCCCAAAAATATTAAATAATGATCTATTATCTTTGATGTGGTAAGGGCGTTTTTTCCGAAAAAAGGTTACCCTTATCATACCAGGTGTAGGAATGTAGATGGGCAGATTTTAATACCCTCTGTAGACCCGCTTATCTAAGAGGTTTTCATTTCATCAAACCCCACCATTTCCCTCCCCCCTGATAAACCACTTACCACTTAACTACTTATAATTTTTGTAAAAAATTTTTTTAAAGGGAAATCTTAATGAAACAAGTCTGTCCCCAATTATTAAAGTGTAGTTCTTTATAAATACAAATTTTGGGTTAACTGGCAATATAGGAGTGGAGAAAGATAAATTTTTGTTTAACTTTTTAAAAAAGGGGGGGATAAAACTTAAAAACTGACAAAAAGGGATACACTTATACTTTAAATTAAACACTCTTTTTTTTGAGTCTTTGGGGTCTATTAGTGATCATTTGCTCGAAATGCTTTGCATTTTAGTGATTTATTGTGACCAATTTTTTTATTACAGTCACAAAAAGAAATAAAAATGTTTTTGTTTTCTGTTCTTCCCCCCACAAGTCTGATCCCCCATACAAATTTTCTCATTGCCCTTTTCTCCAGCCTCATCCTCCCCACCAGACCTGTGGTTTCTCTATTTTCCCCCAGAAATTCTCTCTAGTCTGAAAAAAAAAATTTCCTTCCGCTGTCATTTAAAAAGGTTCTTGTGGCCCTTTCTTGCCTTTCCCCTACTTTTCCAGCAAATTTTTTCTCTCTCCTTCTCGAAAATAGGCAGTCCCAAAAAGTTGGCCCTCTGTTAGTATTAGCCCTTGAACTAAAATTTTGCTTAGTCCATTAAGTTGAGACTGCCCTCTACCCTGAAGCTGTGGAAAAATAAATCACACGAAAATTTTCCCAGTAAGAAAAAAAAGACGGGGGTTGACTTTACCCTCGTTAAACTTCCCCCACTTTTTAATTTTAACTTAAAATTGAAAATAAGTTGGATTCTTCACCCCTTTTATGTCCCCTATTTTTTATTTCCCCATTCCCTTTAAATGCTTTTGACCCTTTTGGATTTGATCCCACAAAAAATTGCTAATAACAGTAACGTAGTGAGATAAAAAGGGTAAACTTTTCACTATGTAAGTATAAATAGTGATTTTAAGTTCATAAAATTTAAATTTTTGCGTGGTGAGGTATAGACAGTAAACTGCTTTTGTGATGGTGAATTATAACAGGTTATTCTGTGAGGGAAAACAGAAGTAACAGCCCCCAACAATTTTTCCTGGTATCGGTTGGGCCTTAAATGCTGGGTCCGTCCCAAAGCAGTTAAACCAGCAGATCCGGCGGTACTAGAAGGGGGCTCATCGCAAGTGGATCTCGCAGATTATGAAGCCCCAAGAGACGGGAGGAAGTAGACCAAAGAAAATGCCAGCCCTGGGGTACCAGCCTATCCCCCCTCCCCCAGCTGGTGGGGCTTTCTAATCTTTTTATAGGCAACAATTGCCTTTTATGTTTTTGGTGAATTTTGCAAAAAAAATTTCATTTTAAGGATAAGCCAGTATTGTATTTAGAAATTTAATGGTTTATATAAAATGGGAATACATACGTAAAAATACCTTTCATAACTACTATCTGAGTATTTTTTTATTTAATTTTGTTCCCTTTAATAAAAAAAAATTCACCCTTTCAGTTACAGTTTGATTTTAAAGGAAAATTCAAAACCCAGCTAAAAATACAGTTGGTTTAACAAAAAAGGCCCCAAAAATTTGGTTTGAAATTAAAAGGTTTAGTGGAACAACTTTATCTTCAAGTAATCACCCCTTTTTACCAAAAACCCACACTTAGAGAGAACGTTAAATTGCCCTGTACCATTGGAAACACACTAAGGGGAAAGAAAAAAATTATTTATTTTTCGTGCCCCGCTTCTGACAGTCTTAATCCCAAGATGCCCCCCAAGGGTCTTTGTGGCTTGCTAATGGGTATGGAGTCTTACCGTGGGGTTTTATGTCCCGTGTTTTGATGATCGGGTGTTCTGTCTGCTTGTGTTTTTCCACTATAAGTTTTACGTAATACAGCGGGGTGGTCGGTCATTTGCTAATAAAACGGTACTCTGTTTTGCCATCATGCATATTAAAAAGACATCTTCAAAATGGTTTTAAATATTTTTGTTTTACCAAGTTGTCCCTAAAGCAGTAACTGACCAGCGGGGCAGGGGGTTCTATGCCGGGTGCGGCGACCACAGTAAAAAGCCGGTTTGTTGGACAATAGGCAACATTAAGCAACTTTTTTCCCGAAAGTTTCACTACCATTTGGCTTCTTCGTCGAGTACAGAAAGTAGGCAGGAGCAGTGAGATGTGAAGACGATGTAATCAGCCCTCCCCTTAATTAAAGTGTGATTTGGGTTGTCCCCCTGCCGGGAAAGTTCTTTTCCAATTGGAATAACTGAAATCCATTTTGTAGAAAACAGGGGTTGACGGTTTCCACCACGAGGTGGTCACAGGCGGGGCCCCGGGGGGTGTTGACCCCGGAACTGTCTCAGGTATACCCCAAGTAAAGGATGTGATTGTTGACTCATTGATTAAAAAGGGGGTAAGTGGTATTTTTTGCCTTTTTCCCCTTTTGGGGTAGGCTATTGTGGGTCAGATCCAATGGTGGTAGTCTTTTCCGGGAAAGGGACCCTCCCGTGTGTAAGGGGGAGTTTGGGGCGGAAATTGGGGAATTGGTGAGAAGGGCACACTTTAGGTGTTTTTCGGCTTCCTTGATTGTAGCAGGAAAAGGCCCCGGGGTTCTGTATGTGTAGCCCTCTGGAGACATGCTGCTAAATGGTGCTGTTATCTTTTAGAGGGGGACAGCAGGGTTTTCCATGTGCCTGACCGGCAGAGCCTGACTCACGAAATCGTAATAAACCATTGCAAACAAACCATACCACGGGCGGGGATAGAACCCGCGATCGAGAGTTAAAAACCCCAGACAGTGGGGTTTTCCAGGATGATTTTTTTCCTGCAGCTCAGACACTGAAGTTCCAAGTTCAGCCCACTTTATTTATCCAAGAGCCCTTGGTCTGGGGGAGAACCATTGCGCAGGCACTTTCCTAAAGTGCAGGGCACTGAGGGGTTGTATTTTTGGCACTGGAGCCCCTAGAGGTTTGGATTGAGGCCCAAAATTGGTTTTTTTCATAGGAGCCGAACCCATTGAGCTGGAAAGAGGTCCTGTGGTTGGATCGGGGATCTGCCCATTGGTTTTTCCCACCCTTTTGGGTTTGAGAGTAGTGCTTTTAGTACACCTTTTGTCCCCCTGCTCTAGCGATTTAAACCCTTCGCAAGAAAAGTATGATTCATGTTTTTGGGCCTTGTAATTCTCTCGCTAATGATACTACTACTATTGTCCCACGATATATCAAAATGTGGCATCATCAGAGCTTTTCTACATGTTTCATTCGCAGCATGAACCCTTTGCAAAATGTTTTTTCCTAAAACAAATTTTTTCAAACTATTTCATCATTTATCGAGATTGCGGTCCCAGCACACTTTTCCTTGCCAAATCCTTCATTGAAAACCCACGGGAGTTTTTGACAAGGAACAGAAAAAAGCGGGAGAGGGGGGGGGTTTAGATTGCATTCTCTTGGACTGCAAGAAGCTTTCAACTTTCCCACAAAGAGTTTAGTGCAAAAGTTAGAAGATAGGCACACATAACAGGAAAGGTACTGCAAGAATCGGGAAAATACCTGACAGGGAGGCAAAAACAAGCATGGTATGTAGGGGTTTAGATAGGCCCCAGGACAAAGGGGGGTCAACAGGGGTCAGTCAGACCGGTTCTGTTTTGGTACATTAAATGACCTGACAAAAAGGGATAGACTCAGAAGTGTCCCGTTTGAGATGATGTGAAAATGAGGAGTTATATTGGACGAGGATCAGGCAGGACTACAAAGGACTGAAAACCCTAGTCCAGCAACTAGCTTTGGTTTTTTACCCCCCCAAATGCAGTCATGAAGTTTGAGGAAGGGAAAAAAAGACCACAGACAGGTAAGGTAGGGGGCCAAAGACTAAAAACCCCATCGTGAAAAGGATCTTGGGGTGGTTAATACTGCACATCTCCTGGGGTGCATACAATAAAATAACTGCTGCAGCAATGGCCTGGCAAACTAAAGATGTTCTGACACCTAGAAAGGAATGGTTCAAAACTGTACAGTTGTATGTCAGGCACATTGGAGTAGCAGCCCGTTTGGAACCCACACTGGTTAAAAGCACGTCAAGATATTAGAGACATGCACGGGTTTGCAACAAGATAGCCGGGAGTAAGGAAAAGGGCTAAAAAGAAGGGTTTTAAGGGAAATTCCCTGAGACACTGGAAAAAGGGATAGATGGGGGGCATGAAAAAACCCTTAAAATACTGGAGGATTGACAAGGTGGACAGACAGGATGTTCGAGATGGGACAAAACACAAGGGTACTTTTAAAAGTTGAAAGCCGGAGATTGGGGATGGTAGGAAGTATTTTAGCCAGGGAGTTGTCAAGAATTTAAATAGTATGAAAAGAACATAGAGACGGATTCATAATAGTTTAAAAAGGTATGTAAATCATGGGGATAGTCCCGAATGACACGAAAATCACTCATAGAAAGAAAAAAGACTTGGCAGCGATACCTCCCCCCAAAAAAAAGCAGGGGTGTCACTAGAGTTAGAGCCCATCAATAAGTGTCGGGGCCCCGGACTTTTAAAATGCCCCCGCACAATAAGGGGGATTCCCAAAGACCCGGGCAGTCTTCAAGTGGCAGGAAAGCACCTAAAGTCATTTCCCTGATCACCCGGGTGTGGCTCGCGGGGTTTGCGTGCAGCGCAGCAACAGTGGTTTGATAGGGCTGATCCCCCAGGGGGCCCTGGTCACGACCGGCCGCGGGGGCGTTGCCCCCCAAAAACTCTCCCGGGTCTTCCAGGCGGGGGAGAGAGGCCCAAGTACATCATTGAACAGGCGGGGCCAGGAGCTATAGCTCGACCCTGCAACCAAAATTTTAGGAAAAGTACACATAACTGAAAATGTACAGAAAAACAGGCCCCCCAAATACTATTGAAACCCCCCCAGCATTCTCTTAATCCCAATTTTAAAGATACACTCCCGCCCCCACTACAATCAAGGACATATCGAAAGGGGACCCATTTCAGAACAAGCAGGTATACAAACCTTTAAAATATTTGTGACCAAAAATTACTGGAGGAAACATAAGGATTTTTCATCCCCACTTTCTAACAAAAACCCTTGGGGCCCTTTTAGCGCTTCTTTTTTATTATAATAATAAGAAGACAAATTCCCAGCAAAAAGGGAGCACTTTAATCCAGTTTCATACAAAAACTTCCACAACCCCCTGTCATTACAATGACCTGATGAATTATAAAATGACATTTAAAAATGCGGATCTGAAATTGCCACTTTAAAAAACTTCTACTAAAAAACTTTATCCAGAACAAAGGCTTCTAAACAGGCTGAGCCCTTACAGGAAACTTTTTAATCAATGGAAAAACACTGCAAAGGCCCATGGCCCAAAGCTAGGGGTCTTTCTTTTAACTGCCCCTTTTCAGCCATTATTTGTCCAAAACCCACATCAGTCTACCAAGATTAGCTTCAAACTCCTTAACTTGATTTCCTTCAAGAATAAAACTTTTGCCCCTTTTTTGCATACCTTGTGTTTTTTCATGTCTGTAGTGATATGCTCTGTGGGGAGCGCGCAGGTAAAACTGCACCACTTCGGGGCCCCCTTTAAAAACAAACAAAAATTTGGGTGTCGTTGGCGCCAACACATGGTGTGTGATTCTTTCTTTTCCTACATTAGTGATGCAGATTACATGGCGAGTTTAAATAGTGGCCGTAGTTATAACTTTCTTTGTAGCAAGACATCACCATCCCGTAAAGCCGTTATTGATTTAAGTATTATATTTTTTTTGCAGAAGATATGAAGATTTTATGTTCAATAAAGCCAGAGTTTAAGGGTGTTTCTTTCAAACAATTTACTACGCTTTGATAAAGCCCCCTTTTTGGGTGAAAGTTGTCATTAAGGTTCATTATATGCATTTGTTGGTTTAGAAAGACACGTAAGCCAAAAATAACATATTTATTAGAAAACGTTCGGTTTGGGGCCCTTTATCACTTTGGTTTTAAAATGTCAAGGGCCCGGACCAAAAAGTTTCTAATAATTGTTATAGTGTTTGTTTGGTCTTTCTAAACAACTTGTCGGTATTTATTACCAAGGTTTATACCATGCATTTGTCCCTTTTCCTTCATTCGTATTTTTTTATTTTCTTCCGTTTTAAAATATACTTTAACAAAGTTTGAGCATATTTCCCCTATTGACTTCCCCAAAGATTGCGCATAAAAATATTTTTTCTTTCCCCTGCTCAAAAGGGATTTTTTTTTTTTAACACGTGGGCTGTTTCCCCCCTAAGGGAGGGTGACCCAAAAAGAAAGAAAAAACCAAAAAAAAAAAGAAAAACTTTAAAACTAATTCAACACTTTCACCATCATAACATAACCTCCTTTTAGAGGCACTGAGATCCAACAGTTTAGAATGAAAGAGAAATTTAATGCTAAAATTGAGATTTATTATTCGGTTTAAGAATGCCCGGTATTATATTTTTTAAATTTTGTAATTAAAATTCTTTGACCCCCCTGAAAAAAAGCTATTTTCTTTTTAAAATAAGAATAGATTTACATTTTTATAAAGAAAGTAATATTTAAGGTTTTTGGGAAAAAAAAAAAAAAAAAAAAAATAAACCGTAAAAAAACACTAAAATTTTGTTATTTTATATCAAGGGGGAAGGCAAACCCCGGGGATATACAGCGCCGGGGGGGGATGTGGAAGGGGTCGGCTTAATTCGGGGAACTGGAGCACAGATCCAAATTCCCCAAAACAAGAGCCCTCACCAACTCAAGGAACCTTCCTTGAGGGGACCTAGAAAATTGTTGCTACGAACCAAAATTTAAAAAACCATCAAGAATAAAAGAAGGGTGGATGAGGGGGCAATGTGGGCTGTAAATTAATTGATTCTGTACTGTCTACCTGGTTCAGTCCTTCATCCCACCGCCCAGGGGGGTATGGGGTGCAAATAAACATATTAAACTAACTAAAGCCTCTCATCCTTCATTTATTCATTTACATACAGAGCACCCCCTAATTTGATCATGGAGGTGGGTTTAAGGGGGGGAATCAAAGAGATAAGGTGTTATGTCTTGCAAAATTTTTTTACATTTAATTGTCTATTTTTATATTTTATTTTTAAATATTAGGGCAGTTTAAAGTTTTTAATAAAAAAGAATGTTAGTGTACAATAAACTGTTGCCCCAAAATACCAATACGGCACCCCGAACATGTTCTGGGAGGGATGTGTTCCCCGCCTATACCCAAAACTGGCACCTGAACAATTTATGGCAGGTATGTGGCTGCCTATACCAAAACGGCACCTGAACTGTTGCATGGGTATGTGTGCCCCATATCCCCAATCGGCACCTGAACAAGTTGCATGGCAGGTATAAAAATAAAAGTCCCAAACTTTTTTTAGATGTTTTGTCGGGTGAACTTTATAAGCAAAATGTTAATGTCTTTGAAATAAAAGTTGTTTACATTAAAAGTCTTTACGAAAATTGTCAGCTTTTGCCCCTTGCCCAAAATTTGAATGGCATGGACAGTGGGAAACTCTGAATGCGTAATGGGTCCTCCTGTAGTATGCAAATGCTCTGTCCAAAGATAAGTGAGAAGGCCCCTTTTGGCTAGGAGAAACTGGTAGACATTACTGTAATTATTTACTAATGTTATGGCCTTTTTTTGCCTGTTTTTAACAAACTAGAAATTAATTGGTCTTGATTTAAGGGGGACAGGGGATGTTTGTGAAAATTTTGGCTGTGGGATTTAGGTCGTTTATACAGGTTAAATGTAGACTGGGTCGGTAGTCTGCCCGCTTCCCGCAGCCCAAAGTGTTAGCCCGGATTTAAGAAATTAAAAAAAGTAAGGGAAATTTAATTTTTTGTACCCAATCCAATAAGCAAATTTTTTCCTTGTTTAAAATTGCCTAGAAAAAGAGGGTGTTTTAAAACTTGTTTCTACACTGAGGGGGTGATTACTATTTTATGTCTTCTATATATAATTCTACAAGGCGAAAAGGGGATTTCTACTCTTTAGTCTTTGCCCCTGTTTTGGAGACATTGGAAACCAAACATTAGAAAAAAAATACCAGATGTTGTATGCATCTAATTATCACTTTCCCTTTCTTTAATTTCATATTTAAGAATTATACGTACGTAATTTTTTTTTGCACAAAATTTTAAAAAGTTTTACATTTGAAGAAAGAAAACGTGGCATTTAAACTGATACAAAAAGTGGTATTAGAAAATAAGTCACATACCCCTTTTATAAGGGGTTCTGTTTTCATACTGTAACAACATTTTTCAAGTGTAAACAAAAATGTTTTATAATGTAAGCAACATGTTTTTTATAATGTAAGCAACA
>NW_026471124.1:0-12483 GCF_026875155.1 Cherax quadricarinatus | reverse complement strand
TCTCTCTCTCTTCTCTTTTTCTCGGCAACAAAAATATTTTTTTCTTGTCAACAATTTCCCCAAATAACTTGGAATTATTTGCAATAATCTCGTTTTCAATGTGTGGACTAAAAATTGGGCGCTGACAGTGAATTTCTGTGCCACTGCCTCCGACTGTTCAATCAACGTTTTTTTCTTTTAAGAAATTTTTTTGCAAAAAAAAAAAAAAAAAAAAGCCGTCATTATTAGCTATATATTTTTTTCAGCCCATTCCTTTTTTAAACTTTTGTTAAAAATCTAAGAGACAGGTTGAGCTAACAACAGTTGCTACTTGACTTATGGTTTTATATCTAGTTATTCATACATAATTATATTCCATCTTTTGTTTTGCACGACACTGTTCATTTTCCATGTTATGGAAAAAGTTAACCAGAACTGATACGAAAAAGAACGTAAATTAGAAGGTCGCACGTTCACTTAACGAGCTAAGACAGTATAAAGGTTAGATCTTAGCAAGTACAGACTTCTGCAAGTAGAATACCTTCCTTATTGGCACCACAACATATTCTCCTTTCCAGTACCTACAAGCCTGAAAGTTGGCACTCACTGTACCTACAAGCCTGAGAGTTGGCAGTCCACCTTACCTACAAGCCTGAGAGTTGGCAGTCACCTTACCTACAAGCCTGAGAGTTGGCAGTCACCATTACCTACAAGCCTGAGAGTTGGCAGTCACCTTACCTACAAGCTGAGAGTTGGCAGTCACCTTACCTACAAGCCTGAGAGTTGGCAGTCACCTTACCTACAAGCCTGAGAGTTGGCAGTCAACCTTACCTACAAGCCTGAGAGTTGGCAGTCACCTTACCTACAAGCCTGAGAGTTGGCAGTCACCTTACCTACAAGCCTGAGAGTTGGCAGTCACCTTAACCTACAAGCCTGAGAGTTGGCAGTCACCTTACCTACAAGCCTGAGAGTTGGCAGTCACCTTACCTACAAGCCTGAGAGTTGGCAGTCACCTTACCTACAAGCCTGAGAGTTGGCACTCACCTTACCTACAAGCCAGAGGGTTGGAACTCACTGTACCTACAAGCCTGAGAGCTGGCACTCACCGTACCTACAAGCCTGAGGGTTGGCACTCACCGTACCTACAAGCCTGAGAGTTGGCAACTCACCGTACCTACAAGCCCAAGGGTTGGCACTCACCGTACCTACAATCCAGAGGGTTGGCACTCAACCGTACCTACAAGCTAGATGGCTGGCACTAACCGTACCTACAAGCCAGAGAGTTGGCACTCACCGTACCTATAAGCCAGAGTGGCATTCACCGTACCTACAAGCCAGAGGATTGGCACTCACCGTACCTACTAGCTAGAGGGTTGGCACTAACCGTACCTACAAGCCAGAGGGTTGGCACTCACCGTACCTACAATCCAGAGAGTTGGCACTCGCCGTACCTACAAGCCAGAGGGTTGGAACTCACCGTACCTACAAGCTAGAGGTTGGCACTAACCGTAACCTACAAGCCCAGAGGTTGGCACTCACCGTACCTACAAGCCAGAGGGTTGGCACTCACCGTACCTACAAGCCAGAGGGTTGGCACTCACTGTACCTACAAGCCAGAGGGTTGGCACTCACCGTACCTACAAGCCAGAGGGTTGACACTCACCGTACCTACAAGCCAGAGGGTTGGCACTCACCGTACCTACAAGCCAGAGGGTTGGCACTCACCGTACCTACAAGCCAGAGGGTTGGCACTCACCGTACCTACAAGCCAGAGGGTGGCACTCACCGTACCTACAAGCCAGAGGGTTGGCACTCACCGTACCTACAAGCCAGAGGGTTGGCACTCACCGTACCTACAAGCCAGAGGGTTGGCACTCACCAAGTGATGCTCATCAGAAAGCGTTAAAGCTCATCCCGAGTGATGAAATTTCAGAGGAAAACCGTCAAGCAAGATGGTGGACCACTGTTGTTGCTGTTGATTGTTCAGATGGTGGACACTGTTTTGCTGTTGATTGTTCAGATGGTGGACACTGTTTGTTGCTGTTGATTGTTCAGATGGTGAACACTGTTGTTGCTGTTGATTGTTCAGATGGTGGACACTGTCGTTGCTGTTGATTGTTCAGATGGTGAACACTGTTGTTGCGTTGATTGTTCAGATGGTGAACACTGTTGTTGCTGTTGATTGTTCAGATGGTGGACACTGTTGTTGCTGGTGATTGTTCAGATGGTGGACACTGTTGTTGCTGTTGATTGTTCAGATGGTGGACACTGTTGTTGCTGTTGATTGTTTAGATGGTGGACACTGTTGTTGCTGTTGATTGTTCAGATGGTGGACACTGTTGTTGCTGTTGATTGTTCAGATGGTGGACACTGTCGTTGCTGTTGATTGTTCAGATGGTGGAACACTGTGTTGCTGTTGATTGTTCAGATGGTGAACACTGTTGTTGCTGTTGATTGTTCAGATGGTGGACACTGTTGTTGCTGGTGATTGTTCAGATGGTGGACACTGTCGTTGCTGTTGATTGTTCAGATGGTGGACACTGTTGTTGCTGTTGATTGTTCAGATGGTGGACACTGTCGTTGCTGTTGATTGTTCAGATGGTGTGACACTGTTGTTGCTGTTGATTGTTCAGATGTGGACACTGTCGTTGCTGTTTATTGTTCAGATGATGGACACTGTTGTTGCTGTTGATTTTCATGGTGGACACTGTCGTTGCTGTTGATTGTTCAGATGGTGGACACGTTGTTGCTGTTGATTGTTCAGATGGTGGACACTGTCGTTGCTGTTGATTGTTCAGATGGTGAACACTGTTGTTGCTGTTGATTGTTCAGATGGTGAACACTGTTGTTGCTGTTGATTTTTCAGATGGTGGACACTGTTGTTGCGGTGATTGTTCAGATGGTGGACACTGTTGTTGCTGTTGATTGTTCAGATGGTGGACACTGTTGTTGCTGTTGATTGTTTAGATGGTGGACACTTTTTGTTGCTGTTGATTGTTCAGATGGTGGACACTGTTGTTGTTGGTGATTGTTCAGATGGTGGACACTGTTGTTGCTGGTGATTGTTCAGATGGTGGACACTGTTGTTGCTGTTGATTGTTCAGATGGTGGACACTGTTGTTGCTGTTGATTGTTCAGATGGTGGACACTGTTGTTGCTGTTGATTGTTCAGATGGTGAACACTGTTGTTGCTGTTGATTGTTCAGATGGTGAACACTGTTGTTGCTGTTGATTGTTCAGATGGTGGACACTGTTGTTGCTGTTGATTGTTCAGATGGTGGACACTGTTGTTGCTGTTGATTGTTCAGATGGTGGACACTGTTGTTGCTGTTGATTGTTCAGATGGTGGACACTGTTGTTGCTGTTGATTGTTCAGATGGTGGACACTGTTGTTGCTGGTGATTGTTCAGATGTGGACACTGTTGTTGCTGTTGATTGTTCAGATGGTGGACACTGTTGTTGCTGTTGATTGTTTAGATGTGGACACTGTTGTTGCTGTTGATTGTTCAGATGGTGGACACTGTTGTTGTTGGTGATTGTTCAGATGGTGGACACTGTTGTTGCTGGTGATTGTTTCAGATGGTGGGACACTGTTGTTGCTGTTGATTGTTCAGATGGTGGACACTGTTTGCTGTTGATTGTTCAGATGGTGGACACTGTTGTTGCTGTTGATTGTTCAGATGGTGAACACTGTTGTTGCTGTTGATTGTTCAGATGGTGAACACTGTTGTTGCTGTTGATGTTCAGATGGTGGACACTGTTGTTGCTGTTGATTGTTCAGATGTGGACACTGTTGTTGCTGTTGATTGTTCAGATGGTGGACACGTGTTGTTGCTGTTGATTGTTCAGATGGTGGACACTGTTGTTGTTGGTGATTGTTCAGATGGTGGACACTGTTGTTGCTGGTGATTGTTCAGATGGTGGACACTGTTGTTGCTGTTGATTGTTCAGATGGTGGACACTGTTGTTGCTGTTGATTGTTCCAGATGGTGGACACTGTTGTTGCTGTTGATTGTTCAGATGGTGAACACTGTTGTTGCTGTTGATTGTTCAGATGGTGAACACTGTTGTTGCTGTTGATTGTTCAGATGGTGGACACTGTTGTTGCTGTTGATTGTTCAATGGTGGACACTGTTGTTGCGTTGATTGTTCAGATGGTGGACACTGTTGTTGCTGTTGATTGTTTAGATGGTGGACACTGTTGTTGCTGTTGAATTGTTCAGATGGTGGACACTGTTGTTGCTGTTGATTGTTCAGATGGTGGACACTGTTGTTGCTGTTGATTGTTCAGATGGTGGACACTGTTGTTGCTGTTGATTGTTCAGATGGTGGACACTGTTGTTGCTGTTGATTGTTCAGATGGTGGACACTGTTGTTTGCTGGTGATTGTTCAGATGGTGGACACTGTTGTTGCTGTTGAATGTTTCAGATGGTGGACACTGTTGTTGCTGTTGATTGTTTAGATGGTGGACACTGTTGTTGCTGTTGATTGTTCAATGGTGGACACTGTTGTTGTTGTGATTGTTCAGATGGTGGACACTGTTGTTGCTGGTGATTGTTCAGATGGTGGACACTGTTGTTGCTGTTGATTGTTCAGATGGTGGACACTGATTGTTGCTGTTGATTGTTCAGATGGTGGACACTGTTGTTGCTGTTGATTGTTCAGATGGTGAACACTGTTGTTGCGTTGATTGTTCAGATGGTGAAACACTGTTGTTGCTGTTGATTGTTCAGATGGTGGACACTGTTGTTGCTGTTGATTGTTCAGATGGTGGACACTGTTGTTGCTGTTGATTGTTCAGATGGTGGACACTGTTGTTGCTGTTGATGTTCAGATGGTGGACACTGTTGTTGTTGGTGATTGTTCAGATGGTGGACACTGTTGTTGCTGGTGATTGTTCAGATGGTGGACACTGTTGTTGCTGTTGATTGTTCAGATGGTGGACACTGTTGTTGCTGTTGATTGTTCAGATGGTGGACACTGTTGTTGCTGTTGATTGTTCAGATGGTGAACACTGTGTTGCTGTTGATTGTTCAGATGGTGAACACTGTTGTATCTGTTGATTGTTCAGATGGTGGACACTGTTGTTGCTGTTGATTGTTCAGATGGTGGACACTGTTTGCTGTTGATTGTTCAGATGGTGGACACTGTTGTTGCTGTTGATTGTTTAGATGGTGGACACAGTTGTTGCTGTTGATTGTTCAGATGGTGGACACTGTTGTTGCTGTTGATTGTTCAGATGGTGGACACTGTTGTTGCTTGTTGATTGTTCAGATGGTGGACACAGTTGTTGCTGTTGATTGTTCAGATGGTGGACACTGTTGTTGCTGTTGATGTTCAGATGGAGAACACTGTCGTTGCTGTTGATTGTTTAGATGGTGGACACTGTTGTTGCTGTTGATTGTTCAGATGGTGGACACTGTTGTTGCTGTTGATTGTTCAGATGGTGGACACTGTTGTTGCTGTTGATTGTTCAGATGGTGGACACTGTTGTTGCTGTTGATTGTTCAGATGGTGGACACTGTTGTTGCTGTTGATTGTTCAGATGGTGGACACTGTTGTTGCTGTTGATTGTTCAGATGGTGGACACTGTTGTTGCTGTTGATTGTTCAGATGGTGGACACTGTTGTTGCTGTTGATTGTTCAGATGGTGGACACTGTTGTTTGCTGTTGATTGTTCAGATGGTGAACACTGTCGTTGCTGTTGATTGTTTTAGATGGTGGACACTGTTGTTGCTGTTGATTGTTCAGATGGTGGACACTGTTGTTGCTGTTGATTGTTCAGATGGTGGACACTGTTGTTGCTGTTGATTGTTTAGATGGTGGACACTGTTGTTGCTGTTGATTGTCAGATGGTGGACACTGTTGTTGCTGTTGATTGTTCAGATGGTGGACACTGTTGTTGCTGTTGATTGTTCAGATGGGGACACTGTTTGTTGCTGTTGATTGTTCAGATGGTGGACACTGTTGTTGCTGTTGATTGTTCAGATGGTGAACACTGTCGTTGCTGTTGATGTTTAGATGGTGGACACTGTTGTTGCTGTTGATTGTTCAGATGGTGGACACTGTTGTTGCTGTTGATTGTTCAGATGGTGGACACTGTTTGTTGCTGTTGATTGTTCAGATGGTGGACACTGTTGTTGCTGTTGATTGTTCAGATGGTGAACACTGTCGTTGCTGTTGATTGTTTAGATGGTGGACACTGTTGTTGCTGTTGATTGTTCAGATGGTGGACACTGTTGTTGCTGTTGATTGTTCAGATGGTGGACACTGTTGTTGCTGTTGATTGTTAAATTTGGGACACTGTTTTGCGTTGATTGTCAGATGGGGGACACTGTTGTTGCTGTTGATTGTTCAGATGGTGGACACTGTTTTTGCTGTTGATTGATCAGATGTGGACACTGTTGTTGCTGTTGATTGTTCAATGGGGACACTTTTTGTTGCTGTATGATTGTTCAATGTCAAATAAATCGAGGAACAGCACAGTGCGTCTCGTTCTAATGATTGTTTTCTTTACACGGCTTATTAGAGTACTTACAAGCAGTGTGTGGAAGTGCAGGTGTTGGAAGTGCAGGTGTGTGGAAGGCAGGTGTGTGAAGTGCAGGTGTGGAAGTGCAGTGTGTGGAAGTGCAGGTGTGGAAGTGCAGGTTTGTTAAGTGCAGGTGTTTTGAAGTGCAGGTGTGTGTAATGCGGGTGGGTGGAAGTGCAGGTTTGTGGAAGTGCAGTGTGGGGAAAAGTGCAGGTTGTGGAAGTGAAGGAGTGTGGGAATTTCAGTGTGTGGAATTTTGTAGGTGTGGAATGCAGGTTGTGGAATGCGGGTGTGTGGGATTTGCAGGTGGGGAAGTGCAGGTGTGTGGAGTGCAGGTGTGGGAAGTGCAGGGTGTGAAGTGCAGGAGTGTGGAAGTGCATGGTGTGAAGTGTAGGTGTGAGAAGGCACGTGTGTGTTGAAGTGCAGGATGTGTGGAAGTGCAGTTGTGTAGGAATGCGGTTGTGTTGAAGTGCAGGTGTGGAAGTGCGGTTTTGGGAATGCAGATGGTGGAAGTGCAGTGTTTTTAGAAGGGTGGCACGTGTGTGGAATGTGCATATGAGGAAGCACAGTGGTGTAATGATGTGTTTGGAAGTGCAGGAGTGTTGGAAGTGTAGGAGTGTGGAAGTGCAGGTGTGTGGAAGTGCAGGTTGTGAAGTGCAGGTGTGTGGAAGTGCAGGTGTGTGGAAGTGCAGGTGTGTGGAAGTGCAGGTGTGTGAAGTGCAGGTGTTGGAAGTGCAGGTGTGTGGAAGTGATGTTAAGGAGTGTGGGAAGTGCAGGTGTGTGGAAGTGCAGGTGTGTGGAAGTAGCAGGTGTGTGGAAGTGCAGGTGTGGGAAGTGCAGGTGTGTGGAAGTGCAGGGTGTGGAAGTGCAGGTGTGTGGAAGTGCAGGTGTGTGAAGTGCAGAGTGTGTGGAAGTGCAGTGTGTGGAAGTGAGGAGTGTGGAAGTGCAGGTGTGTGGAAGTGAGGTGTGAGTGAGTGCAGGTGGGTGTGGAAGTGCAGGTGTGTGGAAGTGCAGGTGTGTGGAAGTGCAGGTGTGTGGAAGTGCAGGTGTGTGGAAGTGCAGGTGTGTGGAAGTGCAGTTGTGTGGAAGTGCACGTGTGTGGAAGTGCAGTGTGTGGAAGTTGAGGATGTGTGGAAGTGCAGGTGTGTGGAAGTGCAGGTGTGGGAAGTGCAGGGTGTGGAAGTGTCAGGTGTGTGAAGTGCAGGTGTGTGGAAGTGCAGGTGTGTGGAAGTGCAGGTGTTGGAAGTGCAGGTGTGTGGAAGTGCAGGTGTGTGAAGTGCAGGTGTGTGGAAGTGCAGGTGTGTGGAAGTGTAGGTGTGGGAAGTGCAGGTGTGTGGAAGTGCAGGTTGTGGAAGTGCAGGTGTGTGGAAGTGCAGGTGTGTGGAAGTGCAGGTGTGTGGAAGTAGATAGTGTGTGGAATGCAAGGTGTGTGGAAGTGCGGGTGTGGAAGTGCAGGTGTGTGGAAGTGCAGGTGTGTGGAAGTGTAGGAGTGTGGAAGTGCAGGTGTGTGGAAGTGCAGGTGTGTGGAAGTGCAGGTGTGTGGAAGTGCAGGTGTGTGGAAGTGCAGGTGTGTGGAAGTGCAGGTGTGTGGAAGTGCAGGTGTGTGGAAGTGCAGGTGGTGGAAGTGCAGTTGTGTGGAAGTGCACGGTGTGGATTTGCAGGTGTGTGGAAGTGTAGGAGTGTGGAAGTGCAGGTGTGGGAAGTGCAGGTGTGTGGAAGTGCAGGTGTGTGGAAGTGTAGGAGTGTGTGAAGTGCGGTGTGTGGAAGTGCAGGTGTGTGGAAGTGCAGGTGTGTGGAAGTGCAGGTGTGTGGAAGTGCAGGTGTGGAAGTGCAGGAGTGTGGAAGTGCAGGTGTGTGGAAGTGTAGGTGTGTGGAAGTGCAGGTGTGTGGAAGTGCAGGTTGTGGAAGTGCAGGAATGTGGAAGTGCAGGTGTGTGGAAGTGCAGGTGTGTGGAAGTGCATGTGTGTGGAAGTGCAAGAGTGTGGAAGTGCAGGAATGTGGAAGTACAGGTGTGTGGAAGTGCAGGTGTGTGGAAGTGCAGGTTGTGTGGAAGTGCAAGTGTGTGGAAGTGCAGTGTGTGGAAGTGCAGGTGTGTGGAAGTGCAGGAGTGTGGAAGTGCAGGAGTGTGGAAGTGCAGGTGTGTGGAAGTGCAGGTGTGTGGAAGTGCAGGTGTGTGGAAGTGCATGTGTGGAAGTGCAGGTGGTGGAAGTGCAGGTATGTGGAAGTGCAGGTGTGTGTAAGTGCAGGTGTGTGTTAAGTGCAGGTGGTGTAAGTGCAGGTGTGTGCAAGTGCAGGTGTGTGTAAGTGCAGGTGTGTGGAAGTGCAGGTGTGTGGAAGTGCAGTGTGTGGAAGTGCAGGTGTGTGTAAGTGCAGGTGTGTGGAAGTGCAGGTGTGTGTAAGTGCAGGTGTGTGTAAGTGCAGGTGTGTGTAAGTGCAGGTGTGTGGAAGTGCAGGTTGTGTAAGTGCAGGTGTGTGGAAGTGCAGGTGTGTGGAAGTGCAGGTGTGTGGATTTTGCGGGTGTGTGGAAGTGCAGGTGTGTGGAGAAGTGCTCAACTGTCTACATTTCTTCACCTCTCGACTGTGGATGTGAAATGTGCAGAAGATAACAACATTCTCTGAGTGTTATTATCACTTCATCATGCTGAGAAGCAGTGTTATGTTTCTCAGTTCTATCACTTCATCATGCTGAGAAGCAGTGTTAATTTCTCAGTTCTATCACTTCATCATGCTGAGAAGCAGTGTTATGTTTCTCAGTTCTATCACTTCATCATGCTGAGAAGCAGTGTTATGTTTCTCAGTTCTATCACTTCATCATGCTGAGAAGCAGTGTTATGTTTCTCATTCTATCACTTCATCATGCTGAGAAGCAGTGTTATGTTTCTCAGTTCTATCACTTCATCATGCTGAGAAGCAGTGTTATGTTTCTCAGTTCTATCACTTCATCATGCTGAGAGGCAGTGTTATGTTTCTCAGTTCTATCACTTCATCATGCTGAGAGGCAGTGTTATGTTTCTCAGTTCTATCAGTGTATCACATCCCTCGTTGCTAGTGTAGAAAATATTTTTGCAATGTAAAGTTGCGTACAGACATAAACATGATGATAAATAAAAAGAATGAGTTTTAAAATAAAAATACGGGTTACGTATACTAGTTTTATTCTGGATAGTGATTATTCACATTCACAATATACTATATATATATATATATATATGGACTATATGGAGAGAGGAAAAAGAAGAGGTTAAGAGAGTTGTGAAGGAATGTAAAAGGATAGCAAATATGAGAGTGGATGAGATGATGTCAACTAATTCTCCTGAGAATAAGAAAAAGTTGTGGAGTGAGATTAATAGGTTAAAAAGCCTAGGGAACGAATGGATATGACAGTTAAAAATAAGAGAGGAAAGTTATTAGACGGAGAGATTGAAATATCGGGAAGATGGAGGGAATATTATGAGGAGCTGTTAAGTGTTGATGAAGATAGGGAAGGTGTGATTTCGTGCACTGGGTAGGAATTTATAACATCTTGTAGGAGTAAGAAACAGCCATTTGTGAGTGTGGGGGAGGTGCGTGAGGCAGTGGTTAGAAGGAAAGGGGTAAAACAACTGGGATTGACAGGATAAAGACAGAAATATTAAAAGCAGGTGGGGACTTAGGTTTGGAATGGTTGGTGCTCTTATTTAATAAATGTATGTAAGAAGGTAAGGTACCCAGAGATTGGCAGAGATAATGCATAGTTTCTTTGTATAAAGGCAAAGTGGACATAAGATAGTGTAAAAATTATAGGGAATAAGTCTGTCGAGCATAACTGGTAAAGTGTACGATACAGTTATTTACTGAAGACGGAGAGCAGGATAGCAGATGAGCAAGGAAGGGCAGGGGGTGTGCAGAACCAAGTGTTTATAGTGACGCATATAGGTGAACAGTATTTAGATAAGGGTAAAGAGGCTTTCGCTGTGTTTATGGATTTGGCAAACGTGGCAGATGTTGCAAGTGTATGAAATAGGAGTAGGTTACTGAAAGCGTGAAGAGTTTTTTAAAGAGGACAATGAAGCTCAGGTTAGAGTAAGTAATAAGAGAAAGATTATTTCCCAGTAAGAGTAAGCCTTAGATGGGGTTGAAAAGAGAAAGTGAATGCTCGGGTGTTGGCAAGAGGTGTGGGATTAAGAGATAAAAGATGTAACAAAATGTGGGAGCTGTCACGGATACTTTTTGCTGATGACACTGTGCTTTGGGAGATTCTGAAGAGAAGTTGCAGAGGTTGGTGGATGACTTTGATAGGGTATGTAAAAGAGGAAAATTAAAAGTGAACGTAGCAATGAGTAAAGTGAAGAGGATGACAAATAATTTAAGTAATGAACAGTGGATATCAGACTGGAGGGACATGAAGAAAGTGAATGTTTTCAGATATTTAGGAGTAATAATTGTCAGAAGATGGGTCTATGAAAGACAATGTGAACCATAGAATTAATGAAGGGAAAAAGAGGAGTGGAACACTGAGGAGTCTGTGAAGACAAAGAATGTTATCCATGGAACCAAAGAGAGAATGTATGAGAGCATAGTGGGACCAACGCTCTTATATGAGTGTGAAGAATGGGTGGTGAATGTTGTAACAAGGAGAAGGCTGGAGGTAGTGGAGATGTCCTGTCTGAGGCGATGTGCTGCGTGAATATAATACAGAGAATCTGTAGCTTGGGGATTAGAAGGAGGTGCAGAGTTTCTGAAAGTATTAACCAGACAGAGGAGGGACTGTTGAGTGGTTCGGATATTTAGAGAGGGTGAAACAAAATAGAATGACTTGGAAAGCATATAAATCTGTAGTGGAAGAAAGGTGAGGTAGGGGTCGTCCTAGGAAAGGTTGGAGACAGGGGATAAAGGAAGTTCTGTGCGTGAAGGGCTGTCAGCAAGCGTGCATGACGTGTTAGATACGAACGAGTGGAGACAGTTTTTTTTTATATATACGTGTTGTTGGAATGTGAGCAAAGTAACATATATGAAGGCATTCAGAGAAACCGGTTAACTAGACTTGAGTCCTGGAGTGTGGAAGGACAATGTCTCTGCACTCTGAAAGAGAGGTGTTAATGCTGCAGTTTTTTCTTTAACTGTAGTATTAGTTCGTCTCTGGCAAGACAGTGATGAAGTGAATAATGATTAAAGCCGCTTTGTTTTGCCACTCTGCCTGTGTGGGAAGCGACCTATGTGTTTATATATAATAATATATAATATATAATTTATATATAATATAATAATATATATAATATATATATATATAATATATATATATATATATATAAATATATATATATATATATAATATATATATATATATATATAATATAATATATCTTCAAATGTACAGGGAAAATATAGAAAGGACTTAATTTTAAATTAATTCCTGCTAATTAATCAATTTTACCTATTCGGCAAGAATAGGTAAAAGTGGAACAGAATTCTTCCTCCGTAAGCTATGCGTGTCGTATGAGGCGACTAAAATGTCAGGAGCAAGGGGCCAGTAACTCCTTCTCCTGTACATATTACTAAATGTAAAAGGAGAAACTTTCGTTTCTTCTTTTAGGTCACCCTGCCTCGGTGGATATGGCCGCTACTGGGTTACTCTCCCCGCACCATGAGCTTTATCATACCTCTGCTTAAAGCTATGAATGGATCCTGCTTCCACTACATCGCTTCCCAAACTAACATCCTAGTGATTCATCTGTGTCTTCAAATTCCAACTCTGTCCCCTTGTTGCTGTGTCAAATCTCTGGAACATTCTGTCTCTGTCCACCTTGTCAATTCCTCTCAGTATTTTATATGTCGTTATCATGTCCCCCTTAATCTCTCTTGTCCTCCAGTGTCGTCAGGTCGATTTCCCTTAACCTCTCCTCGTAGGACATACCCCTAAGCTCTGGGACTAGTCTTGTGAGTGAGTGTGTGTGTGGTGTGTGTTGTGGTGTGTGTGTGGGCATTAAAGGGGAAC
>NW_026471123.1:0-7500 GCF_026875155.1 Cherax quadricarinatus | reverse complement strand
CTAGTCTTGTTGCAAACCTTTGCACTTTCTCTAGTTTCTTTACGTGCTTGGCTAGGTGTGGGTTCCAAACTGGTGCCGCATACTCCAATATGGGCCTAACGTACACGGTGTACAGGGTCCTGAACGATTCCTTATTAAGATGTCGGAATGCTGTTCTGAAGTTTGCTAGGCGCCCATGTGCTGCTGCCGTTATTTGGTTGATGTACGCTTCAGGAGATGTGCTTGGTGTTATACTCACCCCAAGATCTTTTTCCTTGAGTGAGGTTTGTAGTCTCTGGCCCCCTAGACTGTACTCCGTCTGTGGTCTTCTTTGCCCTTCCCCAATCTTCATGACTTTGCACTTGGTGGGATTGAACTCCAGGAGCCAATTGCTGGACCAGGTCTGCAGCCTGTCCAGATCCCTTTGTAGTTCTGCCTGGTCTTCGATCGAATGAATTCTTCTCATCAACTTCACGTCATCTGCAAACAAGGACACTTCGGAGTCTGTTCCTCCGTCATGTCGTTCACAAATACCAGAAACAGCACTGGTCCTAGGACTGAGTCTTGTGTGTGTGTGTGTGTGTGTGTGTGTGTGTGTGTGTGTGTGTGTGTGTGTGTGTGTGTGTGTGTACTCACCTATTTGTACTCACCTATTTGTACTCACCTATTTGTACTCACCTATTTGTACTCACCTATTTGTACTCACCTATTTGTACTCACCTATTTGTGGTTGCAGGGGTCGAGTCTTAGCTCCCGGCCCCGCCTCTTCACTGGTTGCTACTGGGTCCTATCTCTCCCTGCTCCATGAGCTTTATCAAACCTCGTCTTAAAACAATGTATGGTGTGTGTGTGTTTGTGTGTGTACTACTCACCTAGCTGTGGTTGCAGGGGTCGATTCACAGCTTCCGGCCCTGCATCTTCACTAGCCGCTACTAGGTCACTCTTCCCGCTCCATGAGCTTTATCATACCTCTTCATAAAGCTATGTATGGGTCCTGCCTCCACTGCATCACTTCCAAGACTATTCCACTTCCTGACAACTCTGTGACTGAAAAAATACTTCCTAACATCCCTTTGGTTAATCTGTGTCTTCATCTTCCAACTGTGACCCCTTGTTGCTGTGTCCCATCTCTGGAACATCCTGTCTCTGTCCACCTTGTAGATTCCTCTCAGTATTACATGTGTCGTTATCATATCCCCCCTATCTCTTCTGTCTTCCAGTGTCGTCAGGTTGATTTCCCTTAACCTCTCCTCGTAGGACATATCTCTTAGCTCCGGGACTAGTCTTGTTGCAAACCTCTACACTTTCTCTAGTTTCCTTATATGCTTGGCTAGGTGAGGGTTCTAAACTGGCGCTGCATACTCCAATATGGGCTCTAACGTACACAGTGTACAGGGTCCTGAATGACTCCTTATTAAGATGTCAGAATGCTGTTGTTAAGTTTGCCAGGTGCCCATAGGCTTCGGCAGTTATTTGGTTGATGTGCGCCTCAGGAGATGTGCCCGGTGTTATACTCACCCCAGAATCCTTTTCCTTGAGTGAGGTTTGTAGGCTCTGGCCCCCTAGACTGTACTCTGCCTGTAGTCTTCTTTGCCCTTCCCAAATCTTTATGACTTTACACTTGATGGGGTTGAACTCCAGGAGCCAGTTGCTGGACCAGGCCTGCAGCCTGTACAGATCCCTCTGAAGTTCTGCCTGGTCCTCGTCCGATTGAATTCTTCTCATCAGCTTCACATCATCTGCAAACAGGGACACTTCGGAGTCTATTCCTTCCGTCATGTCGTTCACAAATACAAGAAACAACGCCGGTGGCACCCCGCTCGTTACAGGAGCCCACTCTGACACCTCGCCACGTACCATGACTCGCTGTTGCCTTCCTGACAGGCATTCCCTGATCCACTGTAGTGCCTTCCTTGTTATCCCTGCCTGGTCCTCCAGCTTTTACACTAATCTCTTTTGTGGAACTGTGCCAAACGTCTTCTTACAGTCCAAGAAAATGCACTCTACCCATCCCTCTCTCTCTCTTGTCTTACTGCCGTCAACCTGTCATAGAACTCCAGAAGGTTAGTGATGATGGATTTTCCATCCCTAAAACCGTGCTGGCTGTCGTTGATAAGCTCATTCCTTTCTAGATTCTCCACCACTCCTCTCCTGATAATCTTCTCCATGACCTTGCATACTATACAAGTCAGTGACACTCGTCTGTAGTTTAATGCTTCGTGTCTGTCTCCTTTTTTAAAGAGTGGGACTACATTTGCTGTCGTCCATACTTCAGGTAGTCGCCCTGTATCGACAGATGTGTTGAAGATAGTTGTTAGTGGTACACTAAGCTCCTCTGCTCCCTCTCTCAGGACCCACGGAGAGATGTTGTCCGGCCCCCATCGCCTTGGTTCACTTAACAGCCTCTTCACTTCTTCAGTTGTATGTATTGTCCAACACTTAATGGCGTACCCCACCTCTCCGCCTTTCTTGAGGCCCTTCCGTCTCCTCTGTGAACACTTCTTTGAATCTCATGTTGAGCTCCTCACATCCTTTGCGATCATTTTTTGTGACCTCCCCTCCTTCCTTCCTCAGCTTGATTACCTGGTTCTTGACTTTTGTTTTCCTCCTGATGTGGCTGTACAACAGCTTTGGATCAGATTTGGCTTTCGCAGCTATGTAATTCTTGTATTGTTTTTGGGCCTCCTTTCTTGTGCATATTCATTTCTGGCTCTACGACTGCTCTCCTTATTCTCCTGGGTCCTTTGCCTTCTATACCTCTTCCATTCCCTAACACACTTGGTTTTGGTCTCCCTGCACCTTTTGGTGAACCATGGGCTCATCCTGGCTTTTTCTTTATTCCTGTTACCCTTGGGTACAAACCTCTCCTTGGCTCCAACACTGTGATTTGGGGGTCTGTGAGGGTGAGCGACCTGGCAGTGTGCTGAGGGATTCTAGAGCTTAGTGTGGGGTGGGGGGCGGTAAGTGTGGAATGTGATCTGTGTGAGGGGGGTGTTATAAAATGAATAGTGTCACATATGATACTGCTTATATTGTTAGTTTTGAAAAACGTCAAAGGCACACAGATTTTTTTTTTTTTTTTTTTTTTTATTTGCTAATTTTTCTCATCAAGGTATCTTTCGTACTTGGGACTGTAAGATTTTTTTGTGATTTCCTTTCACAATATCGCATTGAAAATTGGGTTGGGCAAATGTTTTGTTAGTGGGATGAATTGTAAAGGACCTGCTTAGTATGGGCCAACAGGCCTGCTGCAGTATTCCTCCTCTCTTATGTTCTTATGTTCTTATTTTCTTTATCTCTCTCTCTCTCTCACACACACACAAAACACACACACACACACACACACACACACACACACACACACACACACACACACACACACCGCACATACACACACACACACACACAAAACACACACACACAACACACAACACACACACACAACACACACACAACACACCCACACACACACACACACACACACACAACACACACACACACACAACACACACACACACACACACACACACACAAAAAACACACACACACAACAACACACACACACACACACACACACACACACACACAACACAAAACACACACACACACACAACACACACACACACACCAAACCACACCACACACACACACAACACACACACACACAATACACACACACACACACGAACATACACACACAAAAACACACACACACACACACACACACACACACACACCACACACACAGACACACACACACAACACGCACACACACAACACAACACACACACACACACACACACACACACACACACACACACACACACACACACACACACAACACACACACACACACACAAAACAAAGACAGGGAGCACACTAGGACAGAATGAGAGGTTGGAATGACATTGAAGGAACTAGGACATGTGCAAGGACCTTACCAGATACCTTTGGGGGGCCCGGAGCAGGTGAGCAGGAAGGATAACCAAGAAGCATAGGGGCAATAACTAGGGAAGGGACTGAAGGAAGGAACACTCCACGGGAAGGAACTAAAACACATCAGAGGATGCAATGGGAGTCACAGTGGGGAGGTGGAAAGGGAAAGATCCGTGTTTGTCTATGGGCTAGACGAAGCTAAAGGGGAAACTTATGATGAAAGAAAGCAGGAGCAGAAAAAAGCGATTGAAGATATCATGAAGGTGATAGGCGAGGGAGACATGACCCAGGTGGCAAATTTTCGGAGAATTGGGTGGTTCACAAAGAAAAGGAATCGGCCTCTCAAAGTAATTTTTTAAGGCAGAATCAACCCGAACCATGATCCTGCAGGAGAAAGCACGGCTGAGAGGCAAGCAGGAGTTCCGGAGTGTGTACCTCGATCGAGACAGAACACAGGACGAAAGGAAGACAATGAAGAGAGAGTTCAAAAACGAAAGGAGAAAGGGGAGGAAAATGAAAAAGGAGAGCGAATAACCCGGATCAAATGGAAGGACAAGCGCCCCCCCCAAAACCCTGCAAAAGGACCCCACCCACGCCCCCCCCCAAGGCAATGAACAATCCAAACCCAATAATCACACACCGATCCCTCTGTTTCCACCCCCCCCCACAGTTCAGTATCAGAACAGAAGTTAAAAGGTTTGTACACAAATGCAGAGGAATAACAATAAACTGAGGAATGGCAGAAAGAATCAAAGAGTCCCCCGACATCATAGCAGTTACAGAAACAAAACTCTGGAGACAATGCAATGCAAACTTCCCACCGGGTACCAGATCATGAGGAAAGTAGAAGGGGAAGGGGGGAGGTGGGGTTGCTCTGTCGTAAAAAACAGATGGGGAAAATTTAGGAAAATGGAAGGAATAGATGAGGACGGGAGAAAAAGGACACAAGCAGGGACACTTCAGTTGAGGAACACAAATTTGGGCATTGCGTATTATAATCACCACAGAACTGCAGGAGGCCAAGAGAGGGAAAATGAAGAAACAAAAAGCAATGGGGACACACTTGCTGAGGTGGCAAAAGGCTCACTCCAGCAAGCAAAGTGCTGGTTTTGGGGGATTTTAAACCCGGGAGATTGACTAGGGAAAAACCCGGAGCCCCATGGGGGCCCGAAACTGGAAGCCCGGGTTTGGACGTGGTGCTGGAAAAACCCCTCACCAAATGTTAAGGACATACCAAGAGGAGAGGGGAGGATGAACCCCGCAAATTGGACCCCTTGTGTTCACCCTGGGCAGCCGATATTAGGACATAAGTAGAGATCCCCTAGGAGCTAGCGACCCCGTTTTTGGCTTTGAAAAATATGAGCTGCAACGGAGGAAAACAGGGGGGGCACTGCAATGGATAAGAAAATTACCTGACAGGGAGGCAGCACGAGTCATGGTACCGTGAAGAGGTATCACAGGGGGGCGCCTGTTACGAGCGGGGTCCCACAGGGGTCAGTTCTAGGCCCAGTGCTATTTTTGATATATGTTGAACGACATGAGGGAAAGGAATAGACTCTGAAGTGCCCCTGTTCCCAGATGACGTGAAGTTGATGAGAAGAATTAAAATCGGATGAGGATGAGGCAGGACTGCAAAGAGACCTGGACAGGCTGGACATGTGGTCCACACTGGCTTCTCGAATTCAATCCAGCCAAATGCAAAGTCATGAAGATTGGGGAGGGGCAAAGAAGACCGCAGACAGAGTATAGGGTAGGTGAAAAAGACTACAGACCTCACCAGGAAAGAAAGACCCCTTGGGGTGACCATAACACCGAGCACATCACCGGAGGCACACATCAACCAAATTACCGCTGCAGCATACGGGCGCCTGGCAAACCTGAGAAAAAGCGTTCCGATACCTTAATAAGGAATCGTTCAAGACACTGTACACTGTGTATGTTAGGCCCATACTGGAGTATGCAGCACCAGTCTGGAACCCACACCTGGTCAAGCACGTCAAGAAGTTAGAGAAAGTACAAAGGTTTGCCAACAAGGCTAGTCCCAGAGCTCAAGGGAATGTCGTACGAGGAATGGTTAAGGGAAATCGAACTGACGACACTGGGGACAGAAGGGTCAGGGGAGAATGATAACGACATACAAGATACTGCGGGGAATAGACAAGGTGGGCAGAGTGTGTCCAGAGAGGGGAAAACAGGGACAAGGGGTCACAACTGGAAGCTGAAGGGCTCAGACGATCACAGGGACGTTAGGAAGTATTTCTTCAGTCATAGAGTTGTCAACAAGTGGAATAGCCTAGCAAGTGAATAGTGGAGGCAAGAACCATACATGTTTTAAGAAGAGGTATGACAAAGCTCAGGAAGCAGAGAGAGAGAGGATCCAGTAGCGATCGGTGAAAGAGGCGGGCCAGGAGCAGAGTCTCGACCCCTGCAACCACAATTAGGTGAGTACAATTAGGTGAGTACACACACACACCACACACACACCCCACACACACACCCCACACACACAAAACACACACACACACACACACACACACACACACACACACCGCACACACACACACACACGCCACACAACACACACACACACACACACACACACACACACACACACGCACGCACACACACACACACACGCACACACACACACACGCACACACACACATCCATTAAAGATAATACAGTTGTTTGAATACCATTGGTTTTATGGCGCTAATTTACAGAACTTTGTAAACAAAGTACCAAATAGAGAGAGGGAGAGAGACAGGGGGGGAGAAAGAAAGGAAGAGAAAAGAGAGAGGGGAGAGAGAGGGGAGAGAGAGAGGAGAGAGAGAGAGAGAGAAGAGAGAGAGAGAGAGGAGAGAGAGAGAGGGAAGAGAAGAGGAGAGAGAGAGGAGAGAGAGAGGGGAGGGGGAAAGAAAGAAAGAGAGAGAGAGAGAGGGGGAGAGAGAGAGAGAGAGAGAGAGAGAGGGAGAGAGAGAGAAAAGAGAGAGGAGAGAGAGAGAGAAGAGAGGAGAGAGAGAGAAGTGGAGAGAGAGAGAGAGAAGAGAGTCAAAGTCGAGTGTAAATCTCTACCCTAAAAGAATAAAAAGGCACAGTAAGGGACTAGAACAATAATCCAAATAGGGATTCTGCCTAAACCCCCTGGGCCATTACTTTCGCAGTGTGCTCTGTTCTCGTGTGTCTTAGACTACCCCACAATGTTTCTACTACTACTATAATAAATATAAATAAATACTACTAATTTCTCATAATATTCCACCCGTTCCTTCTTCACTGCCGCGGGTTAGTATTGGCATCTATATCGCTAATACACTACTCGGTGGGTATTACTACTACATTACACTACTCCCTCCTCCCGTTTACCAAATCCCTTTCCCGCCCACTTTCGTATTACCTGGCTCATTTCCCTTCGCGCTTCTGTGCGACTAGTTAATAGCCAAGTCGGACGAAAGTCGTCATAGCTCAATTTCTATTGCACACCCTATAAATTAACTATTAAAACTTAAAAAGACATGACAACAAACCCCCCTTTAAAAAAAGGCTTTTTCCCCTTAATAAACAATAAAAAAAGGGGACCTTTCT
>NW_026471122.1:0-11862 GCF_026875155.1 Cherax quadricarinatus | reverse complement strand
CCCCCCCAACCCCACTCTCACCCACTCCCCCTTTTTCCCAATTTTCCGCTTTTTCACAGTGTAAAAACCCGCTGTCAACGCCCCCTCAAGGGTTTACTAAAAAACACTGCCTCATCGTTTCCTCCAGCTGCCTCACCCACCCCTCAATCGCTCCTAAACGCTCCCCACCATGCCTCAATCGTTTCCCAAACACTGCCTAAAGTGCCTCATCGCTGCCTAAACACTCCCAACCCTCCCTCAATTTTTCCTAAACACTGCCTACCCCTGCCCAAAACGCGCCTAAACACTGCCCCCACTGCCTCAATCGCTGCCTCACCACTGCCTCAAGCTCCTAAACAGCTGCCTCAACCACTGCCTCAACCCGCTCTAACACTCCTCCACTCCAAATCCCCCCAAGCACCCAAACACTGTATATGAATGTTAACCAGCCTAATGCTCCTCCAGTTCCCAAAGCTCCCCCCGCCCTCCATGTCCATCAACAACCCCCTAATTTTTGTAAATTTTTTAAAAGGGGGGGCTATTCCACCCCAATAAAAAACCATACAGTAAACAACTCCCCGTATTTTTGTCAACCCTTCTTCTTTTTCGTTTTTTTTTTTTTAAATTATTATTTTAGCATTTAAAAAGAGAAATTTTTGATTTTTTGTTGTGTTAAAAAGGTAAACACAGTTCACCCTAATACCTGCCCCGAATAGCCTTTCCCAAATATGCATATGAATGGGTTTACATTATTTTAAACTGTAGTTATAGCTCCCACCACACTGAGTGCGGGGAGCTGGCGCCATTGGGGGGGTCGATGGAAGGGTAGTGGGGGACGGGGGAAAAATTAAATTAAATTTGGCGGCTGGGAATTTGGTGGGGGGGAAATTTTTGGGGTTGGGAATTGCGAATGTGTGAACCCGCGAAATGAAAACGGAATTTTGAGGGAGACCGTAGTAAAATTATCGAGATCCTTTGCTTCACCCTAATTGCTATATCTTCATCTTTCCAGTGATGACAACAAACTATCCTGATTAAATCACATGAGTTAAAAATTTAAACGTCATTGTTTTTTGACAAGGTTTGACCGAGGGGATCGTGTTAATGACCTGGGTGCAGGCGTCACAAAAACAACATATTAAACCCCCAAATCTTTTTTCCCCACTAACTCAACAGGAGCAAGGATGGTTTTTGAATCTTTGACATAGCCTTATTGGGGCTGAGAAGAAAAAAATAGGTTTTTCTTACAAGCTTCAATGGCATAATTATCTCAGTGTTATTTCAATCACAAGGGTTTTTTTTAATATACAGCTGAAGGATATTGTTCCTATCAACAAGTTACTGACCTGATGGGAAATACACCACTGGATTCCCCCTAAAAATTTAAACCCGTATAATAGCTTGTTTCAATTTACCTTGTGAAGAGGGACTTTTTAACAGCCCCCCCATGCTTTAACAATACATCTATCTTGCAATAGGATCATCAGTTATGGGGAGTACACTTCTTTAAAACGTGAGATAACTGCCAGTGTCTCTGAAGTAATTATTTGTTTGTGTGATTCCAAAAACCTATTCTACCTCTTGAAAAGTAAGGGTCACGTGACAACTTTTCGTCAAACACTTTCTGCGTAGTCATCTATCCAGAGTAAAATTATCTAAAACCGAGGGGTCAGAGGTATTACAGGGTTTGGTGCCCTTTTTGCTCGGAAAAGGATACAACTTTGTGGGTGCGCCCGCCGCACGACTGTCTCTCGCTCTCTTTCCAAATTTGCAAACTCTCTAGCACGTCCCTTTTCTGTTACAATAGTACATTTAAATTTCTTCTTTTATACAGATTTCTGTCTACTCACAGAACAGATTAGGGTTGTGGTTTTCTGGGAAAGGTACGAGAAGTTACGTACAGGTACATCAGGCCGGCAAAGACAGTGTTTAGGTTGCCAACTTCTAGGACAATTTTTAGTTCCTTGTTTTTCTGTTTTTTAGTATGACAAGTTTGTGAGAAATCCCAATTGTCTGCTAATGCTCATTTCCAGAATATCCGAGGTGTAGATGAACAGAAATTCTTGTAGTCACAGACATACAATTGTTAAACTCTTCGTGTAGTAACAATAACAAGGCTGTCGAGTTGTTCATTGCAGGGCCTACACCACCTCTCAAAGCAACTTTTTCTCCGAGCAAACTCTACAAAGTTTGATCTTGTATGTTGTAATGTTGAAATGCCTTTGATAACTTTCAGGCAAAAAGTTATAGCTCTGAATAGTTTGTTTGACAGCGTCATAACTAATGTACTTGGCAAATGGTAAAGCAGCAGTACAAGTTTGAGCTCTTCCTGTCAAAGCTGTATGCAACAGTAGCCCAGTGCTTACGGGGCCAGTTCATAGCACGAGCCTGGTCTCAAACACATCAAAATAGGTGTCTAAGTCACTCTCAAAAAACTTAGGAACCATAGAGGCAGCTTTCTGCACATTAAAAGTGCCCCTTTTGATCTATCATCTGTTGTCTTCCAAGACGAACTTTCTCTCTGGGAAAACTTCTTCGTTCAATTTCCTCTGTGCCTCTATTTGTGCAGTCTGCAACATTAAAGAGACGTTCAACCTCTCAAACTGTTCCTGAGAGATAGGACCAGTAGGTAATGGAGGGGTAGGGAAATTAACATGTCTTTCTGGACGGTTCTTAGGTCAGACACTTCGTCCAGCCGTCTCTAGAGAGTCTAGATTGGTCTAGGATAAGTATATACAGGTGTAGCTACACTGTATAGTATTAGGCTGAGTCATCCAACCAGCTATACTCTGTATTATGTGTCAGTGAGGCGGGAAGGCGTGAGCGGAGGTTCACTAGGCTCAGACACTTCTGCAGTAGTTTCTTTCTTCATCAAATAGAGTCATACTTCCAAAATTTGACACTAGATTTTTTGAATCGAATAAAAAAACAACTCTTGTATGAGCAGGAAAAAATTTAAATTTTTAACGTCTGACAGTTTCTGCGGTGTAATTCCTTTATACGTCACCCCGAGAATTTGGCTACTCCCCAAAACACGTTGAAGTTTTAAATGAATTAACTCAGACAAAGTCAGAGTATAAATTTAAACTGTTTCACTTTGGCTACATCACGAAATAATTGAACACGAGAGTGATTAGGGGAAACTATAATCCGATAGGAATTTTAGTGTTGGTTGCTTAGAGCTAGAACCAAAAGTTTTCCATCTCCTTGGATCAAAGACTAGTCAGGTACATACATCCCCCGGGTATTTGAAAAAGACAAAACTAAAAGTTTTTCAGATTAGGAAAGTACTTAAAGTGTTTGATCTAGAGGTTACTAGTATGTCAAACTGGACAATTTCCCCAAACCTTGGATCAAGAGCATCCCGGACGGGCCCCCATTTGTTAAAAAAATGTGATTCAAAAAGCTTAGGATCTCGGTAAATACTAAAAAAGGACTCCCCCTTACATCCAGCCTGTTACTGGGTTTTTTAAAAAAGTAATAGTCAGTACCCTGTCCAATTATCCTTTAGAATTCGTAAGTTCAATAGGCTTAAGGATTAAAAGGGAGGCTACTAACTGGGAAAAATTAAAAATTTAAATAAATTTTTAAGCAGAGGTATATTATAAAATTTAAATTAAATTAAATTAATCACAAAAATCAAAATAAATCCATCTCTCGAGTACAATTTATTTGCTGAAAGCATTCACATTTATAATTCTTAAGTACCGTCTGGTACATTAAATTTAAAAAGTATTACAAAAGTAAAGAAGTTTGTGTATTTGTAATGTCTAAATGTTTTCTGTCTCACGACCAAATAGACTTAAACAAGGACTGACAAAGTCCCTATAAACAATTCTTGACCCACTGGGAACCAAACAGTCGCTTGAACAACAAAAAAAAAGCTATGCCCATGCAAATTAACAAGCAAATGTGACAAGAAAAAAGGACAAGGAGATAAAATAACGACATAAGTAGGGATCATCAGCAGATCCCCACAAAAATTACAAAACTCCCCCTACTCTGAATCTAAGTTAGCATAAGAAAATCTTGATGTGATAATTTCACAAAATCATACAATTAAGTAGACTAAAGCTCGGAAACCGAGATGTTTCGATGTCTATGAACACAAACCTCAGTCAACGTCGAAAATCACTAAATCTATACAAAGTTCTGTGAAAAGTTTTTTTACGAACTAACAAGAAAATGAGCAAAATCGCCAACCTCCAAGAGGTCAGAGCAGATGAATACTTCTGGCGAGGTGAGGACACCCCCCCCCTGATCAGTGATAGCTCCGTGGGCAACTGCAGCTCAGAAGCCCGGGAGAACAACGAGAAAGAGCGATAAATTACAGGGTAGAAATCAAGACTTAACTGAGCACATAATATGTAACATCCTACTTAACAAATAACTCATCAAATAACAATAAAAAAGCAATACATTTACATTTAGCTTTATGCAAAAAAAAGCTTTTAAAAATTAAATGAAAAGGAATAATTTTTTATATACATAATAATCATTCAACCCTTTCGGGGTTTTGCAAAAATCTGTATCTGTATCTGTATCTCTCTCTCTCTCTCCTCTCTCTTTTCCCCCTCTCTCTTCTCTCTCTCTCTCTCTCTCCCTCCCCTAGGTACAGTAAGTCAAGTTATCATACATTTATAAATTACCTGGGGAAAACCCCCAAAAAATCCAGACAAATGCTATAAATGGATTTTGGTCCACCCCCAATAAAAATAATATTAAAAATCATTATTTTTATTTTTAAAATTATTTATTTTTAAAAATTTACAAAGTACTAATATTAATAATAATATTATTTTTAAAGCTAAAAATTAATAATCGGTCCACTCATTACTTACTTAAAAATATCTGTAGTTTTAATGAAAGGGGGAGGGGTGAGTAAAAAGTTTAAATAATAAATGAGAGAGAGAAGAGAATGTAGAATTTTTCACGAGTTATGTAAAAAAACATTGTTGTTGTTTTTTGTTACCACCCCGGGACCGAAGGGTTTTTTTGTTCACTCTGTCAAGCCGCCCAAAAAACACTCATATTTGTTAATTTATATTTTTATATGTTATGTGCATGTTTATTATAAAATTTGAAAAAAAAATCATAGAAGGATTAAGCAAAAAGTCTATATTAAAATTTTTTTAAAACAAAGCCCTCATGATTTTATTATCATTATTATTAATATGGGATCTTCAAGACCGTACCTCTTAATGGTGGCCTGAGACGACAAGCAGACAGAAAGACGACACACAGGTAGACATAAAGACAGACACGGGGACAGAAAACCACAGGTAGACAGAAAGTGGATTTCGGTTCGAATATTTTATTTGCCGGTTTTTGTGCCCACCCTAAACAAAATCACTTCCCAGGACAATGGGGAAATTCCAAAATTGGAAATAAAGCAAAATGAGGATTTCTCGCATTTTTGGGAGCTTTTTATTAAAAAATTTTTCCCTTGGGTTTGTAATATCATTAAATATTAATTTAAAGAGATTCTTTCAATAAAATTAAAAAATCCTACATTGTAGATATACAATAATACAGGTTTCAACATTTAAATTAGCACTTTCAAGGGTCTATACGGACACTACACTCGAAAATATTCAGAGGAGTAGAACTATTTCCTCTATAATAACATGGCTTTAATGAGTATGTCATCAAAAGGAACTCCTTCACTGAGTAAGGTCAATATCACTTGTGACTTCTACACATACACTCTTTGACACCTCTAATACTGAAGATATCGGGAAATATGACTTCTGCCGACTCCACCAGAGAATTTTCAACTCGAGCCATTTCAGGAGTTTCTCAACTAGATACTCCAAAAAACCAGGAGAGAACCGTACTAGAAGGTCTGCCAAGACGTTGTTCACCCAGTTCAGCAGAGAGAGTGAACTGCCACAGACAGTGAATCCCTTCTTGCATCAATCGTCAATAGGGGAGAGGGGTAGAGTGGTCCCAAACTACCCACCAATGGACATACCTTGTTATCAAACACTTTACACAAGATATATATATATATATATATATATATATATATATAATTATATATATATATATATATATATATATATATATATATATATAGATACACATCATACCTGGGTATATTCCTAAACCAGATAATATTATAAACTAGTGGAATCTTTAATTTAGCTAATATTAAAGAAACCCAGAGTATAATATTAATTTGGATTATACAATAAAATTAATCACAAAGGGCACAAAGGGCATAACACTCCTCCCGTACGACTGACTGTCGCACCAATAGACTTCAACTCATATCAGGCACACAATGCCTCTATTCTACACTATATGTATATCCAGACAACTGCAAAGAAAAACGTCCTTCAAGTAAAAAAAAATAATTTTCCAGGGTCACTATGAAGCAGGAGTCGGGAAAAAGGATTTTTAATCTTTGCTCCAACTCAGAGGTAAACACACAATAGTTGACCTCTGGCGACGTCAGAAGCTGAGGACTTTCATGGGAACACAACAGGAGACATGGCCAAAAGCAGTGTACATTCTCAGCTTCTGCCAAAACTGACACCCTGGATCTCCAACTCCATAAGGACCCTTATTTTTTGTTACAGCAATCTCCTCACTGTTGAGGGCAATTATTATTATAATCAAAAAGAAGCACTAAGCCACAAGGACTATACAGCTGTTGAGGGCAAAAGTCAAAATATAAACACAAAACCAATTTTAAATTTAAATTTCAAAAAAAAAAAAAAAAGGAATATTGATTTATCCTTAAGGGCGGGACAGAGCGTCAGCAATTACGTTATCCTGGCCACGTATGTGGTTAATACTGACTGAAAAGGGTTGAATTCGAAGAGCCCACCCTCTGAATCCGGGCATTTTCGACTTCATAGTATTAATAAAGGTCAAAGGGTATGGTCTGAATTGACTGTGATTTTGTGGGGAGTAGTGCCCAGGTAAACTTCAAAGTGCTCTAAAGACAACACTAAAGCTAATGCTTCTTTCTCTACCGTTGCATAATTTAACTGGTGGGACTTTAATTTGGCAGAAAAATAGCAAATAGGATGAAGAATATTAGAGGAGGATGAGGGTTGTAGCAAGACTGCTCCACCGCATAGCTACTGGCAACTACATGCAAAGAAAAAGGGACATCAAAATTTGGGGACTTTGTAATACTGGGACGACTCAAGTAATCGTTTCAATTTGCTAAAAGCCATGTCACATTCTGAGGTCCAGCAGACTTTAACTTTAGAACTGGTTAATTCAAACAGGGAAGCTCCCCACCGGGGGAGAAGTTGGGGCAGAACCGGCGGTAGTAGCCGGCCATCCCTAGAAATCTTTGTATTTAATTTTCTGTCCCGAGGTATAGGGAAATCTGAAATGGCTTTGATCTTAGAAATTAAGAGGTGCTACGGTTCCTTGTCCGATAACTAAAGCCTAGATATTTTTTTACGGGCTTGCCCAAACTCACACTTGGCTAAATTAACCATAAAATTGTATTCTTCTAGTTTTTTCAGAAGTGCTTCTACCCGAGACACATGCTGTCCCCACTCTTCACTTATCACCACTAAAATCGTCCCAAATAAGCTTCCACACCTTCCAGCTCATAAGTTAGACTATTCATCAGCCTCTGAAACGTAGACGCCGCATTACAGAGGCCGAAGGGAAATAACTAAATAGTTAAATAGGCCACCGGGAACAGTAAAAGATACCCTCTTGGGCTCGTGTTGACAGTGGTACTTTGTAATAACCTCGTAACAGTCTAGTCTACTCACATATTTAGCCCCGGAGACTTTATCTATTAAATCGTCTACCCTAGGTAGAGGATACCCATCTGGTAAGGTCACAGATTTTTACCTTCCTGTATCTGTACACATATGGAAAGATCCATCGGCTTTAGCCACGAGGACACAGGGCGAAGCCCACGGACTTTTGCTGCATTCAATCAAACCGTGAGTTAACAGAAAATCTATTTCTCTCTAAGTGCCTTATTTTTCACTGGGCTCATTCAATACGGGGCTTGCTTGATTGGCAGGGCACCTTGTACATCCACATCATGTGTCCCCAGAGGTGCAACATTTGGGGACGTCTCCGAAATAAAAACTCGGATAAGCCATTAGAAACTCTTTAATCTTTCTAGCTTGGTCATCTCCTAAATTAAAATAAAAACTGGTCCATAGCGCTCAACACTTCTGAATTTTTTAGACGTACTTCTACCCCTCTAGAACAATCTGTAAGGCATATATCCTCTTCTTGTGGTAGAATAGAATAGTGGGCGATGTTCCCCCATAAAAACCTTTTCAACTGATTTACATGGTAGACATGGTTGGACTTCTTTTTACTTGGGAGTACGGACTAAGTAATTTACCTCACTCAGTTTCCTCACTATCTCCCATGGGTCCTTCATACCTGGGCTACAGCGTATGCCCCAGGAACTAATTTTAGAGCTAAAACTTTATCCCCTACTTGAAAAGAGCATAGAGCAGCCTTCTTATCGAAATGCTGCTTCATTTTAGTCTGGCTTTTGCTATGTTTTCTAAAGCCAGCTCCTCGTGAAGGACAAGTGCTCTTGCATTAAAGATGGCGATAATACAAAGGTGGGTCGGCCCATTTCCCGGGCCATACTTCCTTTAATACTGCCAAAAGGTCCTCGTACAGCATGTCCATATATTAGCTCAAAGGGGCTGTACCCTAAACTTTCTTGCTCACTCTCCCTGATTGCGAGGAGGAGAAAAGGGATTCCCTCATCCCAATCCTTAGAGAACTGCTCACAATAAGCACGCATCATGAACTTTAAAGTTTGGTGAAATCTCTCTAAGGCCCCCTGGGTTTGAGGTCTATAAAGCTGTAGAGGAAATAAGGGTCTAATACCGAGTTTAGATAATACTTCTCGGAACACTTTTTGGAAGTAAAATTAGAGCCTTGGTCTGATTGGATTTCCCGAGGCAACCCTACCTGGGAAAAAATCGAATTAGAGCCCTTACTATAGCTCGAGCATTTATTTTTCTTAAATGGAACAGCTTCAGGATACCTGGTGGCAGCATCCATTATAGTCAACAGGTATTGATTACCCCAACCTGGTTTTAGGAAGAGGCCTACACAATCAATTATCAAACGAGTAAAAGGTTCTCCTTCTACTGCAATAGGAATGAGGGAGCAGGTGGCGGTGTCTGTGCTAGTTTACCTATTTTCTGGCAAATCGGGGCAAATTTTGAAGGTACTTTACCACTGTCTCTTTCATCTTAGGCCAGAAAAAATATGAGACAACTTTCTCAGTGTCTTTCCGTATCCCCAGATGTCCCCCCATTGGACTATTATGGGCACTTCCAGAGCCGAGTTCGGAATCTTCCCGGTAAAACCAGTACCTGTTTCGTAGCACATAAATTAATACCTGGGGCAGTTGTCGTAGAATTTTCCTCATAAGAAGGCCATTACTATAATAGAAGCAATCTTTTACATCTGCCGCCTCGTTTCATAATGGCTAGTCCCCTTACTCCCTCCAACGAAGAGTCTTCTCGCTGTTCTTGGATCAAATTTTCTTTCTTAAAATCATTAATCCGCAAGGCCGTTAGATCTGATTTTACTAATTTTTTGGTAACTTATCTTTAGCTTTTGGCATGTGAGTATCACTAAACAATACATCCAGGCCCCAATCACAGGGATTAAATTTCTCAAAGACGAAGGAGTGAATGGGACTTTGCCATGGCTCTCGTAACTACGGCGAGAGGAAATAAAGTGGAACCCTCCTTGCAAGCCTCAAGGGCAAAATTTTCAGCTGAGGTATTCTCTATGACGAGAGGTTCTTTACAGATCCCTCCCAGGCCCAAGTTTGTTTCCGACAAGTAGGTCTACTGACCTAATGGGGAATTCTGTTTCTGTATACCTACCACCGCATATCCATCATAAGAACCTATTTTCAAGTTATATTTTATGGAGGGGAACCCGAGACCGGTCCTCCATACGCCTCTAAAAGCACATCTATCTTGGTATAGGTCGAGTCATTCAAGGAGAGGAACCCTTCCTTCAACAAAGTTAGGTAGCTCCCGGTGTCTCTATAAGACTTTACTTCAACAAATTGGGATTTGGTACCTCCGGCCTTACCCATAGAAAAAAAGGACTCATTGCCTCACTTACTTCTTTTTGGACATGATTGAGGAGTCAGTCATCTAGAAGTGGGAACCTTTTGACCAGCTGAATCTTGCCAATCCATGGGTTCAGCTGTCCCTGGGACCTGGTGAGACGTCTCTGTAAAGGGGAAACCGCATCTACAACTCTATTCTTCCGGTCTCTTTCTAGCTTGAAACAGAGGCTTCTCACATGCCCTTTCTTCTGACAGTAGGAGCAGATAGGTTTCTTCCGTTTAAACCACCCCCAGGTGGGGCTTAGTATGGACTTTGTTTTTCATGCTTCAAGGCAACTTTTATTTTATTATTATTAAAATATTTTTTTTCTCCCTCTTCCTTTTCCTCCTCCCCCTCCTCCTGCCCCCTCATTATTATATGCTTCCACATATCCAAAACATTGCTGGGACTTATAAATACTTTGTATATATTCCAAGACAATAGTAAATGACCAAGGCAGGTGTAAATGTCCACCTGTCAATGTGTTTTGTGACAATTTGAGTACAATTTCAGTACCTAAAACTAGTGTCAAACGAAGATTGGTTATGAAATGACAAGAACTACTATAAATTGTAATTATCAGAACATGAAAATTATATAAAATATGAAAAATAGAAAAAGAGGTATATCGGCAACACTTTTGTAAGCGGCAGCGCTCCATGTTGCGTCAGGTGATTTCCCCAAGTGCCAACTTTGCGGCCCCTATCTCGATAAGTACTCACTCTAAATTTTTTTTATCCTATAACCCCTTAGAAAAATGTGCTCTTTTTTCAATAAAAAAAAAAATATTTTTTAGTAATGTACTTGTTTACTTGACTCCTTGGAATTACAACAGGCTATGTGATCAGTATTCACACCTAAATTATACACCTACCATCCGACTTACGACCTGCTTGACATACAACCACGTGACTACGACCATGCTTTCTATGCCAAATTTCTGGGAAATAAACAAATGTTTGTGTTGCACACGGTGTTTATCCTAAACCTTTTCAGTATAAAATACAGTACTAACAGCATAAAAAGTAAAGTAAAAATGAAATACCAAAAAAAAACAATAAAATAAAGTCATTTCAAAAAAGTGATGTTGATATTCAGTAGTAAGGCTTGACTTATGTCCATTTTGACTTACAACTGGTTGGCAGAACCGAACTTGCTCGTAAGTTGGTTGGTACCTGTATTAAGAGCTAATTTCCTCTATTCTGTTTATTTCAATATTTCAGTACACTACTAAAATAAACAATTTAAAATACGTACGCCTCTCCTCACCAGTGACGTACAGTGGTCCCCCGCTTTTTGTAGTTCCCGGGAATCGTAAAATTCGCCAATCATAGAGGTATTTTCGTATAAACATGGACCGCTTTTTATAGGTTGACTCGCGAGTCGTAGTTCGTCCGGGACGCGTACGCACCGGGTGGCCAGGGGGCGCAGCAAGTCTGGCATTGTTTACCAGTGAGCGAAGGTCCCCTCACGTGCTCCAGCGAAATATTTCATAATATTCCATTTATTTTAGTGCTTGCAAGTACTAAATAGCTACATGGCTCCAAAAAAAGAAGGGTGAGAAATACGAAGAATTTTAAGAAAACCATCATTGAACAATATGAAAGTGTGGCCGAACTGTCCAGGATGTATAAGAAACCCTACACAACCTTATGTTCCATAGTGGCCAAGAAAAATGAAATAAAGGATGCTGTTGTTGCAAAGGGGGTAACTCGCTGCAAAAAATAGATCACCGTACTGGAAAGGGGGTTTGGGAATTATTACAGTATGGTGTGGGGGTAAAGAGAAA
>NW_026471121.1:0-23458 GCF_026875155.1 Cherax quadricarinatus | reverse complement strand
TTTAAAAGTGAAGTTTTTTTTTTCTTTTTTTTTTTAAAATAGGGTGTTTTTTTGGGTAGTTAAAGCTTCTTTGATGTTATAGTATGGTTTTCAAAAAAAAATTAGATTTTTATATATAGAGCTGGAGATATATTTAGGAATTTGTAATGCGAGTATAACTTTTTTTAGGGACAGAAACATATTTTATTAGTTTAATAAATTTTGGGGTTTATTTACATTTATTAAGGATGCTAAAAACATTGTTGTCTTTTGTCAGTGACTAAGGAGCTAGTAATTAGCCGGTTTACATTTTTTTGTGTAGGGTAAGATAGTTGGGAGGAGATTTTAAGTGAAGCAGATGGCTATTTTGAGCAGTATAGCTTGAGGGCTCCGAGGACAGGTAGTTGCACACCAACTCCAGTTTGACCACTTTTTAGATAGAATTTATAGTGTGAGCCCTGGAGATGGGTGAGGGAAGAAGGAAGCTGAAATTATTATCCTATGATTGTAGGAATGTAAGGAATGGAGGTGGGAGAGGTTTTATGTTGTCTTGTCTTGGGTGCTTCTAACTGGTCGTGTGAATTAGCCTAATAGTGGGAATATTACATCAGTCTTGTACATCTAGAAAAGTTACCTTTTATTAAAAAGTAAGTTTGGGGGGTTTTAATTGAAATTTTGACCTAATTTTTCCAATTGTTGTTGATTATTAGCTAAATTTTTAAGATTGACATTATTCATGACCACATAGATATTTATCACTTCTCGAAAATTTAAGACAATTTGTCCCTCTCATACTTTTCTCAAACCCGATATGACATCTCTCGGTTTATGTACACAGATATCCACCTCGGTATAAGGCCTCGGTCAGATAACCAAAAGCTCCCGCGGCGGGTCATCATACCCGTGTTAGGAAAAAACTTATCCTGTTTCCTGACAAACATTAACTAACCCAGGGTATATTTTTTATTATTATATATATATATATATTTATATATATATATATATTATATATATATATATATATATACATATATATTATATATATATATATATTATATATATATATTATATATATATATATTATATATATAATATATATATATGTCGTGCCGATTAGGCAGAACTTGCCATCTTGGCTTAAATAGCAAGGCTCATCTTGCCATATAGGACAAGTGAAAATTTGTGTATGCAATAATTTCGCCAAAATCATTCTGAACCTAACGAAAAAAAAATATTTCACTGTGTTTGTTTTAGTATTAAATTATTGTAAATCAAATCTAAAATACATTTAGTTGGGTTAGGCTAAAATAAATTGCGCTTGTTATGATAAGGTTAGGTAAGTTTTCTAAGTTCCTTTTGGTGCAAAATTATAAATAATTACATTTAACATTAATGAAAAAAATATATCTTTAAACGTATAAGAGAAAATTTAGAAAAGACTTAATTTTAAATGAGTTCTTGCTAATTGACCAGTTTTACATATTCGGCCACGACATATATATATTATATATATTATATATATATATATATATAATATATATATATATATATATATATATATATATATTATATATATATATATATATATATATATTATATATATATATATATATATATACAGGGAGGAGTACAAGATCAGCAAGTACAGGGACATTAGCCAACAGTATCAATTTGTCCAGTGGGATCAGAGACCTTGGGATCATGGGGAAAAAATGCCACACGTTTCCTTAAAGAATTGGGTTCCAGACTCATCGACACCCCCAGGGACCCAAGGGGACCCACTTTCATGTTCCAGCGCCTCAGCGTCGCCATCCAGAGGGGAAATGCTTGTGCATACTTGGCTCACGTCCAGCCTCGGGGAGCTGGAGGAAATTCATCATCTTTGATACATTGTGCCATTGTATTCATGTTTATGTTTTTTTCTGTAAATGTATTTTGTTTATTTAATAAATGTCCACATAGAATATAAATATAGGGGGTGGTAGGAGAAGGGAAAAAATTCAAACAGCTACGGGGAGAACCTTGAGTTTTCCCCTGAGGTAGTTTATTGTCTTCTCTGAGGATGAGGGTCCCCATTTTCCGCCATTTGAGGTGGTACTTCCCCCTATATATATTATATATATTTATTATATATATATTATATATATATATATATATATATATTATATAAAAGACGCAACACGGACGTGCATAAAGAAATACATCTCTCAGTGATGAATTAGAGTGCGACATCTAGGTTTTCTTGTAGATGTTTCGCATTCAGTGGCTTTATCAAACAAATTCAAGGACATAATGGGAAGACTATATAAAAATATATGCACCTCTCAATGTATATACAAAGAAATACTAATCGGTTGTGTATATACAACTGGGCCCTTGCCAACAATTTTGACGACTAACGTGTTATTGCTATGTGTGACGTGCTGTTGGAGTGTAAGGTAACATTTATGAAGGGACTCAGGGAAACCAGCAGGCCGTACCTGAGTCCTGGAGATGTGAAGTACAGTGTCTGCACTCTGAAGGAGGGGTGTTAATGTTGCAGTTTTATAACTGTAGTGTAAGCGCACCTCTGGCAAGACAGTGATGGAGTGAATGATGAAAATTTTTCTTTTTCGGGTCGCCCTGCCTTGGTGGGAGACTGCCGATGTGTTAATAATAAAACAAAAATCCCACAGATTCACCTTGGCATTATATATAAAAATGGTTAAAGGAGTATAAAGCCTATCGAGTGCAAGAGTCATTAAGGCTGAACGTAACCTCTTCACCAGTTAAAACTTTTAATCCCTAACATAAGAATTAAAGTAAACTCTCTGCATGTGTACGCTGAGAAAAAATACACCTCGGTATGACCTTTGCAGGTTTAGCGTTTGGGTATGATTATAACAATTATAATACAGGGTGACGCAAAAGTCTGGACACAGGAAAAACTGCATTTCTTTTTTTTTTAATAATTACACAGGAATTTTAATGAATATCTTCAACATGTTGACCACCATTAGCGATGCAAAAGTTCAACACGCTTGGCAAGAGTCACAAAAAATGGCTCAGTAACTCTGGTAATTGCGGGGGAAAACAGACACATAGGAAGTATTACTGACGTTTTTTTTCCCTGCAGTTACCGGAGTTACTGCATCGTGTTCATATGAATGTTGTCATGCGCGTTGAACGCGTTGAACTTTGCATCGCTAATATTGGACAATATGCTGAAGACATTGTTCATTGTTCATTAATAATTACTATATAATTATTAAAAAATGCATTTTCGCCTGTGTCCAGACATAGGCTCCATATATAATGCCATTTTCCGTGTAGTATACTGAAAGCGGGCGTGTATTATTCACTGAAAGTGAATGCGTTTTATTCCTATCAGTCAGGCAGTGGTCAGGACAGGAGCAGATGAGAGGTGTGTCTAGTGCAGTACGAGTAGGAAGGCGGCTGGTGAAGTAGTCAAGGGTTGGTGTTAGTTAGAGTAGGTAATTTTGGTAAGTTTTTTAGTGTATACCATAGGTGTTTGTGTTTAAGTGCTCTCATGTTTATTTGAAAGCCCTAGTATGCAGGGGTATGTGTTTTGGAGAGTAACGTTTCCACTGTAGGCTATGTAGCCTACAGAAAGATGTGGTGTCATGGAGTCTCCCTGTTCATTTATTTATTTATTTATTTATTTATTATAAATTTGTGCACACATACAGAGGTACAAAAAAATACAGATAAGAGCAGTATGCCAAAGCCACTTATACTATGCATAGCATTACGGGCTGGCTTAAAATTAACTTAAGATTAATTAAGCAATGATGAAGTCAGTGATAAAACATTAATGTAAACAGATTACTATAAAGCACAAGTGAGTATTACAAAGACAGGTCATATGAAGGATTCTGTTAGGTAGTGTATTTATAAAATAATAAAGTTAGATTGGGTTTTAGGTTTAACATTTATGTGATATAATTGTGAGAAACATTTAAGATATACAATTTATAAGGTTCAGTTATTCAGTATTTATTTGGTTTTGGGTGAGTAAGTGATCTTTGAGTAGAGACTTGAATTTATAAACAGGTAGTGTTTCTTTTATATTTACAGGTAATGAATTCCAGATTTTAGGGCCTTTTTATGTGCATTGAGTTTTTGCATAGTGTGAGATGAACACGAGGAACATCAAAGAGTGATCTGTGCCTTGTGTTATGGTCATGTGTTCTGTTGAGGTTGGCAAGGAGATGTTTGAGGGGAGGGTTAATATCAGAGTTAAGTGTTCTATGTATGTAATAGGTGCAGTAATAAGTATGGATGTTTTGTATGGTGAGTAGGTTTAGTGTATTGAATATTGGTGGAGTGTGCTGCCTGTAGTGAGAATTTGTTATCATTTAACTGCAGCCTTTTGTTGGGTAATTAGTGGTCTGAGATGGTTAACTGTTGTTGAGCCCATGCACAAATTCCATAGGTGAGATAGGGGTAAATAAGAGAGTGATATAGGGCCAGGAGGGCTGACTGTGGAACATAGTACCGTATCTTCGATAGTATGCCTACAGTCTTGGAAATTTTCTTAGAAATTTGTTGTATATGTGTATGAAATTTGAGTCTATTATCAAGGTGGATTCCTAAGAATTTTCCCTCTGTTAGCTTTGTGATAGGTGATCCGTTTATCATTATGTTAAGAGGGACATCTGTAGCTCTGTTACCAAACTGAATGAAGTAGGTTTTGTCAATGTTTAGTGTAAGTTTGTTAGTCCTCATCCAGGTAGATATTTTCTGTAATTCGGTATTTACAGTATTGGCTAGTGTGACTGGGCTCGGGTGAGAGAAGACGTATGTAGTGTCATCTGCAAATAGTGTGGGTTTGAGTAATTGCGAAGCATTTGGAAGGTCATTTATGTATAGGAGAAAGAGAAGAGGGCCAAGGACACTTCCCTGTGGGACACCAACTGTAATTGGTTGCGCAGAAGAGTTTGCCCCATTTGCGTACACATATTGGCTTCTGTTGCTGAGGTATGACTTGAGGTAATGAGGGAGTGCCCTCTTATACCATAGTGTGACAATTTTACGTGGAGCAAGTCATGGTCAACTGTATCAAAAGCTTTACGTAAGTCAATGAAGATCCCCAGTGGGACTTCTTTTTTCTCTATTGCAGTGTATATATGTTCTAGCATGTGTATAATAGCATCATTAGTATTTTTATAGGCCTGAATCCAAATTGGCAGGGGTTGAGTATGTTCTGGGAGATAAGGTAGGAGTAGATTCGTTTATGAATTAGTTTTTCAAAGATTTTTGAGAGAGGGTGTAAGTTGGATATTGGCCTATAGTTATTCAACTCTGTTTGGTCTCCTCCTTTGTGGATCGGGGTGACCTTGCTATTTTGAGTACTGTAGGGAAGGTGGAGGATTCAATGGATTTGTTAAAGAGTGTTGCAATGATTGGAGATAGCACTTGTGACACTTTTTTATATATAAAGGGTGGTAAGGTACTTAAATCTCCTGCCTTGTTTTTTAGTGCATTGATAATAAGGGAGACTTCGTATGGGTTAGTCGGAGCTAGGAACAGTGTGTTCGGGTAGTTGCCGGTGAGGTAGTTATTTGGTGGGGTATCTGAGCTTGGGATTTTATGGGCAAGGTTTTGTCCTATAGTGGAGAAGAAATCATTGAGTCTGTTTGCTGTTTCTGTTGGTGGGAGTTGGGGTTCATCTGATTTTGCTAATTTTATTTCGCTATTTCGTGATATCTTTTTTGTTCCCAGAATTTCAGATAGTGTTTTTCCAGGTCTTTTTTATATCACCTCGTAAGTTGGATAATCTGTTCTCATAATACAATTTTTTTTGCCCTTCTTATCAGGCTGGTTAGGATTGACGAGTAACGTTTTGTTTGGTCTCTGGTTATGTGACCCATTCTGTACTGTTTTTCATATTGGTGTTTTGTATTTATGGATTTGAGAATGCTGGGTGTTAGCCAGGGACTGTTCAGTCTCTTTGCTGTCATCTGTTTAGTTTTTTTAGGGCAGTGCTTGTTATAGAGGTATTGGGTCTTTTTTAGAAAATTATTAATACATTCGTCAATATCTGTATAGATTTCTAGCTCAGTGTGCCAATCAATGTTTGCTAATGCTGTTGCGAAGTTATTAATGGCTGCCTCATTGTGAAGTCTGAAGGTGACTTTAGTAGTGTCTTGGGGTAGTTTACCAAGAGTTGTTTATGAGGAAAGTAGGGTAGTGGTCTGTGGTATTATCTGTAATTATGCCTGATTTTAAAGGGGATATGGTGTTGGTCCAGATGTGGTCAAGTAGGGAAACACTAGTCTCTGTAACTCTTGTAGGTTTTGTTACTGTTGGTAGTAACATACAGTTACTCATTGTGTTTGTGAATTCAGTAACGTGTGGGTCCTGGTCTTGCAGGAGATTTATATTGAAGTCACCTGAGAGTAGTAAGTGATCTTTGTTCATGCGTGCATCAGTTATCATACTTCCTAGATTTTGACTAAATTGGCTAATGTTTGACTGTGGAACTCTGTAGATGTTTATCAATGTGAGAGGTTTTTGTAGGTATTTGGATTTGAATTTAGCTATTATATATTCCCCATGTTCATCCCTTGTGCAAGTATTAGTGATACATTCTAGTTGGTCTGAGTAGTATATGGCTGTGCCACCCCCTTGTTGGTCTGGCCTACAGTTGTGTATGGCTGTGTAATCAGGAATGGCATAGACATCTGTACTATCATTTATTTTGTTTAACTCATTAGTACCAGTGTGCTAGTGAGTTAATGTGAACTGGAGTCTGGTGGTTTTTTGGAGTAGATTGTAAGTTGTATATAAGTTACTATTAATATAGATAGATTTTTATATAGTTGAGTTTTTGTCCTTCCTTCCTAATAATAATTAATATTGTTTAATATATGAGTACATGCTGACCCAAGAGTTGGTGTGTTTCTCAGTGTAATTTTACAAAAACCCCAGACAGCAGTGTGAGCAGCGTTCAGCAGTCAGGATTTTTTTTTTTTTTTTTTTCGGTTACGACAGCGAGGGCTTTGAGGGGGGGGGGTTTTTTGGGGGGGTTTGGGGGGTGTCTTAAGGGGGGGGAGGGCTCTTGGAGGGGGGGCTTAGTTGGGGCGGGAGGGGAGGCTCTCTTGTAGGGGGGGGTTAGGGTTTTGAGGGGAGGGGGGGGGCCGGGTAGGGGCGGTTTGTAGGAGGGGTCTTGAGGAGGGTCTTGAAGGGGGCGGTTTGGGGAGGGGGGTTTGTAGAGGGTGGGGAGTCTTGGGGGGCGTTTGAAGGGGGTTTGGGAGGGGGTGGTCTTGGGAGGGGGGGGTTGTGGGGGCTCTTAGGAGGGGCGGTTCTTGTTAGGAGGGTTGGGGGGTTGGGGGGGTTTAGGGGGGCCGGTTTGAGGAGAGGGTCGGTATGAGAGGGGTCTTGTAAGGGCGGTCAAAAGGGGGGTTTGGTTGGGGTTTGGGTAGGGGGCTTGTATGGAGGGGTTTTAGGAGGGGGTGTTTGTAGGAGGGGGTCTTGTAGAGGGGCGTCGGGTAAGGGTCGGTCTTGGGGAGTGGTTTTGAGGGGGTGGTTTGGCGGTGAGTTTGGTGGATGGTTTTGTTGGGGGAAACGGTGGAAGTTTGTCTATAATTTTTTTTAAGGGCCCTTTTTGTGGGGGGGTTTGGGGAAAGGGGGCGGTTTTTTGGAGGGGGTATTTGGAAAGGGTTATTAAATGGGTTTTTTGGTGGGTTTGCTTCTTTAAAATTTTAGATGGGGTATTTGCGGAGGGTGGGTTCTTGTAAAAAACCCGGTTGACAGAGGGGCCTTAAGTGGCGTTTGATTTATTTTTTTGGGGGTTCGCGTAAAGGGTTTAGGGGTTTTTTAAATGGGTTTGAAAAGGGAGGTTTGGGGGAGTCTAAATTGAAACTGGTAGACTTGTCAGAGATTTATTATTATGACTGAAATTAGACAGAGTTAAACAGCGGAAATAAGTTTAATATAAATCTGGAACATCTGGAAGAAAATACAAAAAGAAAATGTTAATGTTATAAAGTTTAATATCCAAGAATATTTATAAGAAAATTAATTATTGGAAAACCCCTTTAAGATAAGACGAGGAGGGGCGGTCTTGTAGGAGGGGGCGGTCTTGTAGGAGGGGGCGGTCTTGTAGGAGGGGGCGGGCTTGTAGGAGGGGGGCGGTCTTGTAGGGGGGGGCGGTCTTTTTGGGGGGGCGGTCTTGTAGGAGGGGGCGGTCTTGTAGGAGGGGGCGGGCTTGTAGGAGGGGGCGGTCTTGTAGGAGGGGGCGGTCTTGTAGGGGGGGGGCCGGTCTTGTAAGAGGGGGCGGTCTTGTAAGAGGGGGCGGTCTTGTAGGAGGGGGCGGTCTTGTAGGAGGGGGCGGTCTTGTAAGAGGGGGCGGTTTGTAAGAGGGGGCGGTTCTGTAAGAGGGGGCGGTCTTGTAGGAGGGGGCGGTCTTGTAGGAGGGGGCGGTCTTGTAGGAGGGGGCGGTCTTGTAGGAGGGGGGCGGTCTTGTAGGAGGGGGCGGTCTTGTAAGAGGGGGCGGTCTTGTAGGAGGGGGCGGTCTTGTAGGAGGGGGCGGTCTTGTAAGGGGGGCGGTCTTGTAAGAGGGGGGGGGGTCGGGTAAGAGGGGCAGTCTTGTAGGAGGGGGCGGTCTTGTAGGGGGGGGCGGTCTTGTAGGAGGGGGGCGGTCTTGTAGGAGGGGGCGGTCTTGAGGAGGGGGGGGTCTTGTAGGAGGGGGCGGTCTTGTAGGAGGGGGCGGTCTTGTAAGAGGGGGCGGTCTTGTAAGAGGGGGCGGTCTTGTAAGAGGGGCGGTCTTGTAGGAGGGGGCGGTCTTGTAGGAGGGGGCGGTCTTGTAGGAGGGGGCGGTCTTGTAGGAGGGGGCGGTCTTGTAAGAGGGGGGGGTTTCTTGTAGGAGGGGGCGGTCTTGTAGGAGGGGGCGGTCTTGTAGGAGGGGGCGATCTTGTAGGAGGGGGCGGGTCTTGTAAAAGGGGGCGGTCTTGTAAGAGGGGGCGGTCTTGAAAGAGGGGGCGGTCTTGTAGGAGGGGGGGCGGTCTTGTAAGAGGGGGCGGTCTTGTAGGAGGGGGCGGTCTTGTAGGAGGGGGCGGTCTTGTAGGAGGGGGCGGTCTTGTAAGAGGGGGCGGTCTTGTAAGAGGGGGCGGTCTTGTAGGAGGGGGCGGTCTTGTAAGAGGGGGCGGTCTTGTAGGAGGGGGGGGGCCCTTGTAGGAGGGGGGCGGTCTTGTAGGAGGGGGCGGTCTTGTAGGGGGGGCGGTCTTGTAGGAGGGGGGCGGTCTTGTAGGGGGGGGCGGTCTTGTAAGAGGGGGCGGTCTTGTAAGAGGGGCGGTTTTTGTAGGAGGGGCGGTCTTGTAGGGGGGCGGTCTTGTGGAGGGGCGGGTCTTGGTAGGAGGGGGCGGTCTTGTAGGAGGGGGCGGTCTTGTAGGAGGGGGGCGGTCTTGTAGGGGGGGGGCGGTCTTGTAGGAGCGGGCGGTCTTGTAGGGGGGGCGGTCTTGTAGGAGGGGGCGGTCTTGTGGGAGGGGGGCGGTCTTGCAAGAGGGGGCGGTCTTGTAAGAGGGGCGGTCTTGTGGAGGGGGCGGTCTTGTAAGAGGGGGGCGGTCTTGTAGGAGGGGGCGGTCTTTGTAGGAGGGGGGTCTTGTAGGAGGGGGCGGTCTTGTAGGAGGGGGCGGCCCTTGTAGGAGGGGGCGGTCTTGTAAGAGGGGGGCGGTCTTGTAAGAGGGGGCGGTCTTGTGGGAGGGGGCGGTCTTGTAGGAGGGGGCGGTCTTGTAGGAGGGGGGGGTTTCTTGTAGGAGAAGGCGGTCTTGTAGGAGGGGGCGGTCTTGTAGGAGGGGGCGGTCTTTTTAGGAGGGGGCGGTCTTGTAGGAGGGGGCGGTCTTGTAGGGGGGGCGGTATTGTAAGAGGGGCGGTCTTGTAGGAGGGGGTGGGCTTGTAGGAGGGGGCGGTCTTGTAGGGGGGGGCGGTTTTGTAGGAGGGGGCGGTCTTGTAGGAGGGGGCGGTCTTGTAGGAGGGGGCGGTCTTGTAAGAGGGGGCGGGTTTTGTGGAAAGGGGGCGGTCTTGTAGGAGGGGGCGGTCTTGTAGGAGGGGCGGGTCTTGTAGGAGGGGGCGGTCTTGTAGGAGGGGGCGGTCTTTAGGAGGGGGCCGGTTTGTAGGAGGGGCGGTCTTGTAAGAGGGGGCGGTCTTGTAGGAGGGGGCGGTCTTGTAGGAGGGGGCGGTCTTGTAAGAGGGGGCGGTCTTGTAGGAGGGGGGGGTTTCTTGTAGGAGGGGGCGGTCTTGTAGGAGGGGGGCGGTCTTCTAGGAGGGGGCGGTCTTGTAGGAGGGGGCGGTCTTGTAAGAGGGGGCGGTCTTGTGGAGGGGGGGTCTTGTAGGAGGGGGCGGTCTTGTAAGAGGGGGCGGTCTGTAGGAGGGGGCGGTTCTGTAGGAGGGGGCGGTCTTGTAGGAGGGGGGGTCTTGTAGGAGGGGGCCAGTCTTGTAAGGGGGGGGCGGTCTTGTAGGAGAGGGCGGTCTTGTAGGAGGGGGCGGTCTTGGTAGGAGGGGGCGGTCTTGTAAGAGGGGGCGGTCTTGTAGGAGGGGGCGGTCTTGTAGGAGGGGCGGTCTTGTAGGAGGGGCGGTTCTTGTAAGAGGGGGCGGTCTTGTAGGAGGGGGCGGTCTTGTAAGAGGGGGCGGTCTTGTAGGAGGGGGTGGGCTTCTAGGAGGGGGCGGTCTTTTTGGAGGGGGCGGTCTTGTAGGAGGGGGGGGGTCTTGTAGGAGGGGGGCGGTCTTGTAGGAGGGGGGGGGGTCTTGTAAGAGGGGGCGGTCTTGTAGGAGGGGGTGGGCATGTAAAAGGGGGGGGGCGGTCTTGTAGGAGGGGGCGGTCTTGTAGGAGGGGGGGGTTTTTTGTAGGAGGGGGCGGTCTTCTAAGAGGGGGCGGGTTTTTGTAAGAGGGGGCGGTCTTGTAGGAGGGGCGGTCTTGTAGGAGGGGGCGGTCTTGCAGGAGGAGGCGGTCTTGTAGGAGGGGGGGGGCTTGTAGGAGGGGGGGGTTTCTTGTAGGAGGGGGCGGGCTTGTAGGAGGGGGCGGTCTTCTAAGGGGGGCGGTCTTGTAGGAGGGGGTGGGCTTCTAGGAGGGGGCGGTCTTTGTAGGAGGGGGCGGTCTTGTGGGAGGGGGCGGGTTTGTAGGAGGGGGCGGTCTTGTAGGAGGGGGCGGTTCTTGTAGGAGGGGGCGGTCTTGTAGGAGGGGGCGGTCTTGTAAGAGGGGGCGGTCTTGTAGGAGGGGGTGGGCTGTAGGAGGGGGCGGTCTTGTAGGAGGGGGCGGTCTTGTAGGAGGGGGCGGTTTTGTAGGAGGGGGCGGTCTTCTAAGAGGGGGCGGTCTTGTAAGAGGGGGGCGGTCTTGTAGGAGGGGCGGTCTTGTAGGAGGGGGCGGTCTTGCAGGAGGAGGGGGGTCTTGTAGGAGGGGGCGGGCTTGTAGGAGGGGGCGGTCTTGTAGGAGGGGCGGGCTTGTAGGAGGGGGCGGTCTTGTAGGAGGGGGCGGCCTTGTAGGAGGGGCGGTCTTGTAGGAGGGGGCGGTCTTGTAGGAGGGGGCGGTCTTGTAAGAGGGGGCGGTCTTGTAGGAGGGGCGGTCTTGTAAGAGGGGGCGGTCTTGTAGGAGGGGGCGGTCTTGTAGGAGGGGGCGGTCTTGTAAGAGGGGGGGTCTTGTAGGAGGGGGCGGTCTTTGTAGGGGGGGGGCGGGCTTGTAGGAGGGGGCGGTCTTGTAGGAGGGGGCGGTCTTGTAGGGGGGGGGCTCTTGTAGGAGGGGGCGGTCTTGTAGGAGGGGGCGGGCCTTGTAGGAGGGGGCGGTCTTGTAGGAGGGGGCGGTCTTGTAGGAGGGGGCGGTCTTGTAAGAGGGGGCGTCTTGTAAGAGGGGGCGGTCTTGTAGGAGGGGGCGGTCTTGTAGGAGGGGGCGGTCTTGAAAGAGGGGGGCGGTCTTGAAAGAGGGGGCGGTCTTGTAAGAGGGGGCGGTCTTGTAGGAGGGGGCGGTCTTGTGGGGAGGGGGCGGTCTTGTAGGAGGGGGGCGGTCTTGTAGGAGGGGGCGGTCTTGTAGGAGGGGGCGGTCTTGTAAGAGGGGGCGGTCTTGTAGGAGGGGGCGGTCTTGTAGGAGGGGCGGTCTTGTAAGAGGGGGCGGCTTGAAAGGGAGGGGGGGGTTTCTTGTAAGAGGGGGCAGCTTTTTAGGAGGGGGGCGGTCTTGTAGGGGGGGCGGTTTTTGTAGGGGGGGCGGTCTTGTAGGAGGGGGCGGTCTTGTAGGAGGGGGCGGTCTTGTAGGAGGGGGCGGTCTTGTAGGAGGGGGCGGTCTTGAAAGAGGGGGCGGTCTTGTAAGAGGGGGCGGTCTTGAAAGAGGGGGGGGTTTCTTGTAGGAGGGGGGCGGTCTTGTAGGAGGGGGCGGTCTTGTAGGAGGGGCGGTTTTGTAGGAGGGGGCGGTCTTGTAAGAGGGGGCGGTCTTGTAGGAGGGGGCGGTCTTGTAGGAGGGGGCGGTCTTTGTAGGAGGGGGCGATCTTGTAGGAGGGGGCCCGGTCTTGAAAAAGGGGGGCCCGGTCTTTGTAAGGGGGGGGCGGTCTTGAAAGGGGGGGCGGTCTTGTAGGAGGGGGCGGTCTTGTAAGAGGGGGCGGTCTTGTAGGAGGGGGCGGTCTTGTAGGAGGGGGGGGGTCTTGTAGGAGGGGGCGGTCTTGTAAGAGGGGGCGGTCTTGTAAGAGGGGGCGGTTTGTAGGAGGGGGCGGTCTTGTAAGAGGGGGCGGTCTTGTAGGAGGGGGCGGTCTTGTGGAGGGGGCGGTCTTGTAGGAGGGGGCCGGTCTTGTAGGAGGGGGCGGTCTTGTAGGAGGGGGCGGTTTTGTAGGAGGGGGCGGTATTGTAAGAGGGGGCGGTCTTGTAAGAGGGGGCGGTCTTGTAGGGGGGGGCGGTCTTGTAGGAGGGGGGCGGTCTTGTAGGAGGGGGCGGTCTTGTAGGAGGGGGCGGTCTTGTAGGAGGGGGCGGTCTTGTAGGGGGGGGCGGTCTTGTAGGAGGGGGCGGTCTTTGAGGAGCGGGCGGTCTTGTAGGAGGGGGCGGTCTTGTAGGAGGGGGCGGTCTTGTAGGAGGGGGCGGTCTTGCAAGAGGGGGCGGTCTTGTAAAGAGGGGCGGTCTTGTAGGAGGGGGGCGGTCTTGTAAGAGGGGGCGGTTTTGTAGGGGGGGCGGTCTTGTAGGAGGGGGGCGGTCTTGTAGGAGGGGGGCGGTCTTGTAGGAGGGGGCGGTCTTGTAGGAGGGGGGCGGTCTTGTAAGAGGGGGCGGTCTTGTAAGAGGGGGCGGTCTTGTAGGAGGGGGCGGTCTTGTAGGAGGGGGGCGGTCTTGTAGGGGGGGGCGGTCTTGTAGGAGAAGGCGGTCTTGTGGAGGGGGCGGTCTTGTAGGAGGGGGCGGTCTTGTAGGAGGGGGCGGTCTTGTAGGAGGGGGGCGGTCTTGTAGGAGGGGGCGGTCTTGTAAGAGGGGGCGGTCTTGTAGGAGGGGTTGGGCTTGTAGGAGGGGGCGGTCTTGTAGGAGGGGCGGTTTTGTAGGAGGGGGCGGCCCTTGTAGGGGGGGGCGGTCTTGTAGGAGGGGGCGGTCTTGTAAGAGGGGGCGGTGTTGTGTAGGAGGGGGCGGTCTTGTAGGAGGGGGCGGTCTTGTAGGAGGGGGCGGTCTTGTAGGAGGGGGCGGTCTTGTAGGAGGGGGCGGTCTTCTAGGAGGGGGCGGTCTTGTAGGAGGGGGCGGTCTTGTAAGGGGGGGCGGTCTTGTAGGAGGGGGGGGTCTTGTAGGAGGGGGCGGGTTTGAAAGAGGGGGCGGCTTTGTAGGAGGGGGCGGTCTTGTAGGAGGGGGCGGTCTTGTAGGAGGGGGGCGGTCTTCTAGGAGGGGGCGGTCTTGTAGGGGGGGGCGGTTTTGTAAGAGGGGGCGGTCTTGTAGGAGGGGGCGGTCTTGTAGGAGGGGGGCGGTCTGTAAGAGGGGGCGGTCTTGTAGGAGGGGGCGGTCTTGTAGGAGGGGGCGGTCTTGTAGGAGGGGGCGGTCTTGTAGGGGGGGGCAGTCTTGTAAGGGGGGGCCCGGTCTTGTAGGAGGGGGGCGGTCTTGTAGGAGGGGGCGGTCTTGTAGGAGGGGCGGTCTTGTAAGAGGGGGCGGTCTTGTAGGAGGGGGCGGTCTTGTAGGAGGGGCGGTTTTGTAGGAGGGGGCGGGTCTTGTAAGAGGGGGCGGTCTTGTAGGAGGGGGCGGTCTTGTAAGAGGGGGCGGTTTGTAGGAGGGGGTGGGCTTTCTAGGAGGGGGCGGTCTTGTAGGAGGGGGCGGTCTTGTAGGAGGGGGCGGTCTTGTAGGGGGGGGGCGGCCCTTGTAGGAGGGGGCGGTCTTGTAAGAGGGGGGCGGTCTTGTAGGAGGGGGTGGGCATGTAGGAGGGGGCGGTCTTGTGGGGAGGGGGCGTCTTGTAGGAGGGGGCGGTTTTGTAGGAGGGGGCGTCTTCTAAGGGGGGGCGCGGTCTGTAAGGGGGGGCGGTCTTGTAGGAGGGGCGGTTTGTAGGAGGGGGCGGTCTTGCAGGAGGAGGCGGTCTTGTAGGAGGGGGCGGGCTTGTAGGAGGGGGCGGCCCTTGTAGGAGGGGGGGGCTTGTAGGGGGGGCGGTCTTCTAAGAGGGGGCGGTTCTTGTAGGAGGGGGGGGGGCTTTAGGAGGGGGCGGTCTTGTAGGAGGGGGCGGTCTGTAGGAGGGGGCGGTTTGTGGAGGGGGCGGTCTTGTAGGAGGGGGCGTTCTTGTAGGAGGGGGCGGTCTTGTAGGAGGGGGCGGTCTTGTAAGAGGGGGGCGGTTCTTGTAGGAGGGGGTGGGCATGTAGGGGGGGGCGGTCTTGTAGGAGGGGGGGGTCTTGTAGGAGGGGGCGGGTTTTGTAGGAGGGGCGGTCTTCTAAGAGGGGGCGGTCTTGTAAGAGGGGGCGGTCTTGTAGGAGGGGCGGTCTTGTAGGAGGGGGCGGTCTTGCAGGAGGAGGCGGTCTTGTAGGAGGGGGCGGGCTTGTAGGGGGGGCGGGTCTTGTAGGGGGGGGCGGGCTTGTAGGAGGGGGCGGTCTTGTAGGAGGGGGCGGCCTTGTAGGGGGGCGGTCTTGTAGGAGGGGCGGTCTTGTAGGAGGGGGGGGGGTCTTGTAGGAGGGGCGGTCTTGTAGGAGGGGGGGTCTTGTAGGAGGGGGCGGTCTTGTAAGAGGGGGCGGTCTTGTAGGAGGGGGCGGTTTGTAATAGGGGCGGTCTTGTAGGAGGGGGCGGTCTTGTAGGGGGGGGCGGTCTTGTAGGAGGGGGCGGTCTTGTAGGAGGGGCGGTTCTTGTAGGAGGGGGGCGCTCTTGTAGGAGGGGCGGTCTTGTAGGAGGGGGCGGTCTTGTAGATGGGGCGGTCTTGTAGGAGGGGCGGTCTTGTAGGCGGGGGGGGGTCTTTTTAGGAGGGGGCCGTCTTGTAGGAGGGCGGTCTTGTAGGAGAGAGGGTTTTTGTACGAGGGGACGGTCTTGTAGAAGGGGGCGGTCTTGAAGGAGAGAGCGGTTTTGTAGGAGGGGCGGTCTTGTAGGAGGGGCGGTCTTGGAGGAGGTGGCAGTCTTGTAGGAGGGGGGGGGTCTTGTAGGAGTGGGGCAGTCTTGGAAAAGGGGCGGTCTTGTAGGAGGGGGCGGTCTTTTTGGAGGGGGCGGTTTTGTAGGAGTGGGGCGGTCTTGGAGGAGGGACGGTCTTGTAGGAGGAGACGGTCTTGAAGGAGGGGGCGGTCTTGTAGGAGGAGGCGGTCTTGTAGGAGGGGGCGGTCTTGTAGGAGGAGGCGGACTTGTAGGAGTGGGGCAGTCTTGGGGGGGGGGACGGTCTTGTAGGAGGGGGCGGTCTTGCAGGAGGGGGCGGTCTTGTAGGAGGGGCGGTCTTGTAGGAAAAGGCGGTCTTGTAGGAGGAGGCGGTCTTGGAGGGGGCGGTCTTTTTAGGAGGAGGCGGTCTGTAGGAGGGGGCGGTCTTGTAGGAGTGGGGCAGTCTTGGAGGAGGGGGCGGTTTTTGTAGAAGGAGCGGTCTTGTAGGAGAGGGCGGTTTTGTAGGATTGGGGCAGTCTTGGAGGAGGGGACGGTCTTTGTAGGAGGGGGCGGTCTCGTAGGGTGGGGCGGCCCTTGGAGGAGAGGACGGTCTTGTAGGGGGGGGCGGTCTTGTAGGAGGGGGGGGTTTCTTGTAGGAGGGGGCGGGTCTTGTAGGGGGGGCGGTCTTGTAAAAGGGGGCGGTTTTTGTAGGAGTGGGCGGTCTTGTAGGAGGAGGCGCTCTTGTAGGAGGGGGCGGTCTTGTAGGAGGAGGCGGTTTTCTAGGAGGGGGCGGTCTTGTAGGAGTGATCCCGTCTTGAAGGAGGGGGCGGTCTTGTAGGAGGGAGTGGTCTTGTAGGAGGGGGGGGTCTTGAAAAGAGGGGGCGGTTTCTTTTTAGGAGGGGCGGTTTTGTAGGATTGGGGCAGTCTTGGAGGAGGGGAGGGTCTTGTAGGAGTGGGGCAGTCTTGGCGGAGGGGGCGGTCTTGTAGGAGGGGGCGGTCTTGTAGGAGGGGGCGGTTTTGTAGGATTGGGGCAGTCTTGGAGGAGGGGCGGTCTTTGTAGGAGGGGGCGGTCTTCTAGGAGTGGGGCTGTCTTGGAGGAGGGAACGGTCTTGTAGGAGGGGGCGGTCTTGTGGAGGGGGCGGTCTTGTACGAGGGGGCGGTCTTGTAGGGGGGGTGGTCTTGTGGGAGGGGGCGGGTCTTGTAAGAGGGGGGCGGTGTGTAAGAGGAGGCGGCCTTGTAGGAGGGGGCGGTCTTGTAGGAGGAGGCGCGGTCTTGTAGTAGGGGGCGGTCTTGTAGGAGGGGGGGCAGTCTTGGAGGAGGGGACGGTTTTGTGGGGATTGGGGCAGTCTTGGAGGAGGGGACGGTCTTGTAGGAGGGGGCGGTCTTGTAGGAGGGGGCGGTCTTTGAAGGAGGGGGCGGTCTTGTAGGAGGGGACGGTTTTGAGGATTGGGGCAGTCTTGGAGGAGGGGGCGGTCTTGTAGGAGGGGGCGGTCTTGTAGGAGGGGGGCGGTCTTGAGGAGGGGGCGGTCTTGTAGGAGGGGGCGGTCTTGTAGGAGGGGGGCGGTCTTGTAGGAGGGGGCGGTCTTGAAGAAGGGGGGGGGGTCTTGTAGGAGGGGGCGGTCTTTGTAGGAGGGGGCTGTCTTGTAGGAGGGGGCGGCTTGTAGGAGGGGGCGGTCTTGAAGAGGGGGCGGTCTTGTAGGAGGGTGGGTCTTGTAAGAGGGGGCGGTCTTGTAAGAGGGGGCGGTCTTGTAGGAGGGGGCGGTCTTGTAGGAGGGGGCGGTCTTGTAGGAGGGGGCGGTCTTTTGGAGGGGCGGTCTTGTAGGAGGGGGCGGTCTTGTAGGGGGGGCGGTTTGTAAGGAGGGGGCGGCCCTTGTAGGAGGGGGTGGCTTGTACGAGGGGGCGGGTCTTGTAGAGGGGCGGTCTTGTAGGAGTGGGCGGTCTTGTAGGGGGGGGGGTTTCTTTTTGGAGGGGGCGGTCTTTGTAAGGAGGGGGCGGTCTTGTAGGAGGGGGGGGGGTTTGTAGGAGGGGCCCGGTCTTGTAGGAGGGGGCGGTCTTGTGGGGGAGGGGGCGGTCTTGTAGGAGGGGGCGGTCTTGTAGGAGGGGGCGGTCTTGTAGGAGGGGCGGTCTTGTAGGAGGGGGCGGTCTTGCAGGAGGGGGCGGTCTTGTAAGAGGGGTGCAGTTTTTGTAGAAGGGGGAGGGTTGCAGGAGGGGGGCGGTCTTGTAGGAGGGGGGGGGTCTTGTAGGAGGGGGGCGGTCTTGTAGGAGGGGGCGGTCTTGTAGGAGGGGTCGGTCTTGTAGGGGGGGGGGTCTTTTAGGAGAGGGCGGTCTTGTAGGAGAGGCGGTCTTGTAGGAGGGGGCGGTCTTGTAAGAGGGGGCGGTCTTGTTGGGGGGGCGGTTTTTGTAGGAGGGGGCGGTCTTGTAAAGGGGGGCGGTCTTGTAGGAGGGGGCGGTCTTGTAGGAGGGGGCGGTCTTGTAGGAGGGGGCGGGTCTTGTAGGAGGGGGCAGTCTTGTAAGAGGGGGCGGTCTTGTACGAGAGGGCGGTCTTGTAGGAGGGGGCGGTCTTTGTAGGAGGGGGGCGGTCTTGTAAGAGGGGGCGGTCTTGTAGGAGGGGGCGGTCTTGTAGGAGGGGCGGTCTTGTAGGAGGGGGGCGGGTCTTGTAAGAGGGGGCCGGTCTTGTAGGAGGGGGGCGGTCTTGTAAAGGGGCGGGTCTTGTAGGAGGGGGTGGGCTTTAGGAGGGGGCGGTCTTGTAGGAGGGGGCGGTCTTGTAGGAGGGGGCGGTCTTGTAGGAGGGGGCCGGTCTTTTTGGGGGGGGGCGGTCTTGTAAGAGGGGGCGGTATTGTAGGAGGGGGTGGGCATGTAGGAGGGGGCGGTCTTGTAGGAGGGGGCGGTCTTGTAGGAAGGGGGCGGTTTTGTAGGAGGGGGGGGGTCTTCTAAGAGGGGGCGGTCTTGTAAGAGGGGCGGTCTTGTAGGAGGGGCGGTCTTGTAGGAGGGGGCGGTCTTGCAGGAGGAGGCGGTCTTGTAGGAGGGGGCGGGTTTTGTAGGAGGGGGAAACGGTCTTGTGGGGGAGGGGGCTGGCTTGTAGGAGGGGGCGGTCTTGTAAGGGGGGCGGTCTTGTAGGAGGGGGTGGGTTCTAGGAGGGGGCGGTCTTGTAGGAGGTTGCGGTCTTGTAGGAGGGGGCGGTCTTGTGGGAGGAGGGGCGGTCTTGTAGGAGGGGGCGGTCTTGTAGGAGGGGGCGGTCTTGTAGGAGGGGGCGGTCTTGTAAGAGGGGGCGGTCTTGTAGGAGGGGGTGGGCTGTAGGGGGGGGCGGTCTTGTAGGAGGGGGCGGTTCTTGTAGGAGGGGCGGTTTTTGTAGGAGGGGGGGTCTTCTAAGAGGGGGGGGGTCTTGTAAGAGGGGGCGGTCTTGTGAGGAGGGGCTGTCTTGTAGGAAGGGGGCGGTCTTGCGGAAGGAGGCGGTCTTTTAGGAGGGGGCGGGCTTGTAGGGGGGGCGGTCTTGTAGGAGGGGGCGGGTTGTAGGAGGGGGCGGTTTTGGGTAGGAGGGGGCGGCCCTTTGTAGGAGGGGCGGTCTTGTAGGAGGGGGGCGGTCTTGTAGGGGGGGGGCGTCTTGTAGGAGGGGGGGGTCTTGTAGGAGGGGCGGTCTTGTAGGGGGGGCGGTCTTGTAAGAGGGGCGGTCTTGTAGGAGGGGGCGGCTTGTAATAGGGGCGGTCTTGTAGGAGGGGGCGGTCTTGTAGGGGGGCGGTCTTGTAGGAGGGGGCGGTCTTGTAGGAGGGGCGGTCTTGTAGGAGGGGGCGCTCTTGTAGGAGGGGCGGTCTTGTAGGAGGGGGCGGTCTTGTAGATGGGGCGGTCTTGTAGGAGGGGCGGTCTTGTAGGCGGGGGCGGTCCTTGTAGGAGGGGGCCGTCTTGTAGGAGGGGGCGGTCTTGTAGGAGAGAGGGTCTTGTACGAGGGGACGGTCTTGTAGAAGGGGGCGGTCTTGAAGGAGAGAGCGGTTTTGTAGGAGGGGGCGGTCTTGTAGGAGGGCGGTTTGGAGGAGGTGGCAGTCTTGTAGGAGGGGGGGGGTCTTGTAGGAGGGGGGCAGTCTTGGAAAAGGGGGCGGTCTTGTAGGAGGGGGCGGGGGTCTTGTAGGAGGTGGCGGTTTTGTAGGAGTGGGGCGGTCTTGGAGGAGGGGACGGTCTTGTAGGAGGAGACGGTCTTGAAGGAGGGGGGGGTCTTGTAGGAGGAGGCGGTCTTGTGGAGGGGCGGTCTTGTGGAGGAGGCGGACTTGTAGGAGTGGGGCAGTCTTGGAGGGGGGGACGGTCTTGTAGGAGGGGGGGGGTTTTGAAGAAGGGGGCGGTCTTGTAGGAGGGAGGGTTTTGTAGGGGGGGCGGTCTTGTAGGAGGGGGACGGTCTTGTAGGAGGGGCGGTCTTGTGGGGGGGCGGTTTTGTAGGGGGGGCGGTCTTGTAAAAGGGGGGGGCGGTTTGTAGGAAAGGCGGTCTTGTGGAGGGGGCGATCTTGCAGGACGGGGCGGTCTTGTAGGAGGGGCGGTTTTGAAAAAGGGGGGGGTTGTCTTGTAGGAGGGGCGGTCTTGTAAAGGGGGGGGGTTTGTGGGAAGGGGGCGGTCTTGTAGGAGGGGGCGGTCTTGTAGGGGGGGGACGGTTTGTAGGAGGGGCGGTTTTTGTGGGAAAGGGGGTTTGTAGGGGGGGGCGGCTTGTAGGAAAGAGGGCCCTTTGTGGGAGGGGGCGGGTCTTGCAGGAGGAAGCGGTTTTGGGTGAGGGCGTCATGGTAAAAAGGGGGGGTCTTGAGGAGGGGGACGGTCTTGTAGGGGGGGGCCGGCTTGTAAAGGGGGGCTGTTTGTAAAAGGGGGGTTTGTAAGGGGGGGCGGTTTTTTGTAGGAAGGGGGTGGTCTTGTAGGAGGGGGGTTTTTGTAGGAGAAGCGGTCTTGTAGGAAGGGGCGGGTTTGAGAAGGGGCGGTCGGGTAAGGGGTAGCGGTCTTGAAGGAGAGGGCGATTTGTAGGGGGGAGGGTTTGTGGGTGGGGGTCTTGTAGGAGGGGTGGGGTCTTTTGTAGGGGGGGCGATTTGTAGATGGGGGATCTTGTAGGGGGGGCGGTTTATGGGAGGGGCGGTCTTGTAGGAGGGGGCGGTCTCGTAGGAGGGGCGGCTTGTAGGGTGGCGGTCTTGTATGAGGGGGCGGTTTGTGGGGAAGGGGGGGTTTTGTAGGAATGCGGTTTGTTTGAGGGGGCGGTCTTGTAGGATGGGGGGTCTTGTTTGGGGGGGCGGTTTGTGGAGTGGGGGGTCTTGTAAAAGGGGGGCGGTTTTGTATAGGGGCAGGCTTGTAGGAGGGGGGGGTCTTGGAGGGGGGGGGGTCTTGTGGTTTGTGCGGTCTTTTTTTCGGAGGGGGGGTCTTATAGGAGGGGGCGGCTTGTAGGAGGGGGGGGTCTTGTGGGAGGAGGGGTTTTGTAGAACGGGGCGGTTTGAAGGAGGGGACGGTCTTGGGGGAGGGGACGGTCTTGTAGGAGGGGGGGGTTTCTTGTAGGAGGGGCGGTTTTGTAGGTTGTGGCAGTTTTGGGAGGAGGGGAGGGGGTCTTGTAGGAGGGGGCGGTCTTTGGGAGGGGGGCGGTTTGGAGGAGGGGACGGTTTGTAGGAGGGGGCGGTCTTGTAGGGGGGGGGTTTTGTGGGGGGTCGGCGTTATAGGAGGGGGGGCTTGTGGGAGGGGGGGTCTTGTAGGAGGGGGCGGTCTTGTAGGAGAGGGCGGTTTTGTAGGGGGGCCCGGTCTTGTAGGAGGGGGTGGTTTTTAAAGGGGGGGGGGGTCTTGTAGGAGCGGGGGGTCTTGTAGGAGGGGGCGGTCTTGTGGGAGGGGGAGTTTGGAGGAGGGGCGGTCTTGGAGGAGGGGTGGTCTTGAAGGACGGTGTGGTCTTGGGGGAGGGGAGTTTTGGGAAAAGGGAGGGGGGCTTTGGGGGGGGCGGTCTTGGGGAGGAGGGCGGTCTTGTAGGAGAGGACGGTTTTGTAGTGGGGGCGGGTCTTGTAGGGGGGACGGTCTTGTAGGAGGGGCGGTCTTGCGGGATGGGGGGTCTTGTAGGAGGGGGCGGTTTTTGTATGAGGGGGGTTTGTAGGAGGGCGGTTTGTGGGAGGGGCGATCTTGTAGGAGGGGCGGTCTTGTAGGGGGGGGCGGTCTTGCAGGAGGGGCGGTTTGTAGGAGGGATGGTCTTGTAGTGGGGGCGGTCTTGAAGGAGGGACGGCTTGTAGGAGGGGCGGTCTTGCGGGGGGGGACGGTCTTGAAAGGGGGCGGTCTTGTGGGAGGGACGGTCTTTAAAGGAGGGGCGGTCTTGAGGAGGGGCGGTCTTGAGAGGGGGGGTATTGTATGAGGGGCGGTCTTGAGGGGGGGGGTTTTTGTAGGGGGGCGATCTTGTAGGAGGGGGGTCTTGTTGGAGGGGGGGGTCTTGTGGAGGGGGGGGGTTTTGTGGAGGGGGGGGTTTGTAGAAGGGGTTTGTCTTGGGGGGGGGCGGTCTTGGAGGAGGGGTGGTTTTGGGAAAAGACGGGGTGATCTTAAAGGGAGGGGGGTTTTGGAGGGGGGGGGCGGTCTTGGAGGAGGGGGGGGTTTTGGAGGACAGGGGGTTTGTAGGAGGGGGCGGTCTTGGGGGAGAGGTGGTCTTGTTGGATGTGCGTCTTGTAAAGGGATCGGTTTGTAGGAGGGGACGGTTTGTAGGAGGGGGCGGTCTTGTGGGGAGGGGGGGTTTTGTACGAGGGGGGGTTTCTTAGGAGGAGGCGGTTTTGTAGGGGGAGGGGTCTTGTTGGAGGGGGGGGGTCTTGCAGGGGGGGGCGGTTTTTGTGGAGGGGCGGTCTGTGAGAGGGGACGGTCTTGCAGGAGGGACGGTCTTGTGGAGGGGCGGTCTTGTAGGGGGGGGATTTGTAAGAGGGGCGGTCTTGTAGGGGGGGGCGGTCTCGTGAGAGGGGACGGTCTTAAAGGAGGGGTGGTCTTGGAGGAGGGGGCGGTCTTGTAGGAGGGGGCGGTCTTGGAGGAGGGAGGTGGTTTTGGAAGAGGGGTGGTCTTGGAGGAGAGGGTGGTCTTGGAGGAGGGAGGCGGTCTTGGAGGGAGGGGGGTCTTGGAGGAGGGGCGGTCTTGTAGGAGGGGGCGGTCTTTAAGGTCGGGGGCGGTCTTGTAGGAGTGGGGCAGTCTTGGAGGAGGGGGATGTCTTGTAGGAGGGGCGTCTTGTAGGAGGGGGCGGTCTTGTAGGAGTTGGGCAGTCTTGGAGGAGGGGGCGGTCTTGTAGGAGGGGGGCAATCTTGTATGAGTGGGGCGGTCTTGGAGGAGGGGCGGTCTTGTAGGGGGGGGGGCGGTCTTGTAGGGAGGGGGCGGTCTTGTAGGAGGGGGCGGGCTTGTAGGAGGGGCGGTCTTGAAAGGGGGGGGGGCGGGGGGTCTTGTTGGAGGGGGGGTTTCCTTGGAGGAGGGGGGGCGGTTTTTTTGGAGGGTTTCGTTCTTGTAGGAGGGGGCGGTCTTGTAGGGAGGGAGGTTTTGTAGGTGGGTGCGGGGTTCCTTTTTAGGAGTGGGGCAGATGGCTTGGAGGAGAGGGCGGTCTTTGTAGGAGGGAGTCGGTCTTGGAGTAGGGGGCGGTCTTGTAGGAGGGGGCGGTTTGGATAAGGGGAGCGGTCTTTGGAGGAGGGGGGGCGGTGTTTTAGTAGGAGGGGACGGTCTTGTAGGAGGAAACGGTCTTGTGGATGGAGCTGTCTTGGAGGAGGGGGCGGTCTTGGGGGAGGGGGGGTCTTGAAGGAGGGGACGGGCTTGGAGGAGGGGGTGGTCTTGTAGGGGGGGTTTGGTCTTGGAGGATGGGTGGTCTTGGCAGCTTGGAGGAGGGGGTGGTTTTGGAGGATTATTATTATTATAATAAAAGGGGGAAAAGCGCTAAACCCGTAGGATTTTTACAGCCCCCGGGGGGGGGGGGATGTGGAAGGCATTCAATCTTAATTCGGGGAACTGGAGCACAGTTCCAATTCCTAAATCAAAAAGCCCCTCACCAACATCAAGGAACTTCCATGAGGGG
>NW_026471120.1:0-11390 GCF_026875155.1 Cherax quadricarinatus | reverse complement strand
ACAAATGTACAAAACCTTTCACGACTACGACAAACTTTTCTAAACAAACCCCATCTTTTTGGGGAAAGGACCTACCCCCTGGGAACCCCGCACCAGTAAATTTTTGCCCCGTCTGCTTCACCGCTTTTACTATATAAGCGCCGGGATTCTTTCTTCGTTTCAAATCTCCACACTAGGGTGGTTCGCCCCTCTCCTGGGTTTGGGGGACTGTTTCCCCTCATTTCGGGTACATAGTTCTACTGTCTTCAAGTTATGCCCTAGAATTTGTATTGATAAAGCCACTGGTGGCGAAACGTCTACAGTAAAGATACCCAGATGTTGCATATGTGTCTTACTCTCATCTTGTCGGTATTGTATACCATTCGTACACAACTTGTCAGACACTGCAACATCATGGAATCTTAATTCTGAGGACATGTACATAACCTTCACGACTACGACAACTACTTCTACAACTAACCCATCTCTTTGGGAAGGACCTACTTCCACTGGGGAATCCCGCCTACCAGTGAATTTGCCCTCGTCTGCTTCACCTGACGTTACTATATAAGCGCCAGGATTCTTTCTTCTGCTTCAGAATCTCCACGACTATGGTGCTGTTCGCACCTACTCCTAGGTTGAGGGACTGATTACCTCATCTTCTGTACATAGTTCTACTGTCTTCAAGTTATGTCCTAGAATTTGTATTGATAAAGCCACTGGATGGCGAAACGTCTACAGTAAAGATACCCAGATGTTGCATATGTGTCTTACTCTCATCCAGAGGTCATACTGCAGCTTTATACATCATTAGTAAGGCCTCACCTAGATTATGCAGCTCAATTCTGGTCTCTATATTACAGAATGGACATAAATTCGTTAGAAGACATTCAGCGTAGGATGACTAAATTAATACATAGCATTAGAAATCTTCCTTATGAAGAAACATATGCAACAGTTAGGTATCTTTATTGTGAAACGTTTCGCCTACACAATAGGCTTCTTCAGTCAAGTACAGAAAAGTTGAAAGAAGCAGAAGATACTTGAAGACGATGTAATCAGTCCATCACCCTTAAAGTTTTTTAGGTGGTCAGTCCCTCAGTCTGGAGAAGAGCATTGTTCCATAGTAAGAAACAATATGGAGAAAAAAGTGACAGAAAGGAGCTTTTTATAGCACCAAGAGGTGAGACGTAGGCCACTAGGAGAGGTAAGAACTCAGATGTTGAGAAGGCAGGTCCCTCTCAAATCCAGCCTCTCTCACTGGTGGAAGTTGTCGAAGTTGATTGCAAGGTCTGTACCAAGATACCTTGTGTTGCAGTGTCTGACAGATTGAACATTAAAATGGTATAAAATACCGACAGGTTGTTAGGTAAGACACATATGCAACAGTTAGGTATCTTTATTGTGAAAGTTTCGCCTACACAATAGGCTTCTTCAGTCAAGTACAGAAAGTTGATAGAAGCAGAAGATACTTGAAGACGATGAAATCAGTCCATCCCCCTTAAAGTTTTGGGTGGCCCAGTCCCTCAGTCTGGAGAAGAGCATTGTTTCCATAGTATGAAACAATAGGGAGAAGAAGTGACGGATGGAGCTTTTTATAGCACCAAGAGGTGAGACGTAGGCCACTAGGAGAGGTAAGAACTCAGATGTTGAGAAGGCAGGCCCCTTCTCAAATCCGCCTCTCTCACTGGTGGAAGTTGTCGAAGTTGATTGCAGGTCTGTACCAAGATACCCTTGTGTTGCAGTGTCTGACAGATGAACATTAAAATGGTATAAAATATACCGACGGTTGTTAGGTAGGACACATATGCAACAGTTAGGTATCTTTATGTGAAACGTTTCGCCTACACAATAGGCTTTTTTCCAGTCAAGTACAGAAAAGTTGATGAAGCCAGAAGATACTTGAAGACGATGTAATCAGTCCATCACCCTTAAAGTTTTGAGGTGGTCATTTCCTCAGTCTGGAGAAGAGCATTTTTCCCTTTAGTATGAAACATATGGAGAAGAAGTGACAGGATGGAGCTTTTTATAGCACCAAGAGGTGAGACGTAGGCCACTGGAGAGGTAAGAATCCAGATGTTGAGAAGGCAGGTCCCTCTCAATCCAGCCTTATGAAGAAAGATTGAAAGACTTTAAGTTACATTCATTTGTTAGACGAAGAATGAGGGGAGACCTGATCGAAGTGTATAAGGGGAAAGATGGGTATTGGGTTGGTAAAATGTTTGTTAGTGGGATGATTGAAAAAGACCTGTTGTTAGGAAAAGACACATATGCAACAGTTAGACAACTTTATTCCGAAACGTTTCGCCTACACAGTAGCTTCTTCAGTCGAATACAGAAAGTAGGCAGGAACAGTAGAGATGTGAAGACGATGTAATCAGTCCATCACCCTTAAAGTGTAGAATTTGAGGTTGTCAGTCCTCGCCTGGAGAAGTTCAGTTCCATAGTCAGGAAACTATCTGAAGATCAAGCGACAGTGCGGAGATTAAATACTGTCGAAGGAGAGGTGCAGGGTATTTAGTAGTAGTAGTAGTAGTAGTAGTAGTGAGAGGCCACTGAGAGGTCATGTCCCTCTCAGATCCAACACTTCTCACTTGAAAAGCTTGTCCAAGGTGTTTTCTGTACCAAGATGCCACGTGTTGCAGTGTCTGACAAGATGAACATCAAAATGGTATACATACCGACAGGTTGTTGGTAAGACACATATGCAACAGTTTAGACAACTTTATTCCGAACGTTTCGCCTACACAGTAGGCTTCCTCAGTCGAATACAGAAAGTAGGCAGGAACAGTAGAGATGTGAAGACGATGTAATCAGTCCATCACCCTTAAAGTCGTAGAATTTGAGGTTGTCAGTCCCTCGGCCTGGAGAAGTTCAGTTCCATAGTCAGGAACTATCTGAAGATCAAGCGACAGTGCGGAGACTTAAATACTGTCGGAAGGAGAGGTGCAGGGTAGTAGTAGTAGTAGTAGTAGTAGTAGTAGTAGTAGTAGTAGTAGTAGTGAGAGGCCACTGAGAGGTCATGTCCCTCTCAGATCCAACACTTCTCACTTGACTGAAGAAGCCTACTGTGTAGGCGAAACGTTTCGGAATAAAGTTGTCTAACTGTTGCATATGTGTCTTACCTAACAACCTGTCGGTATTGTATACCATTTTGATGTTCATCTTGTCAGACACTGCAACACGTGGCATCTTGGTACAGAAAACACCTTGGACAAGCTTTTCAAGTGAGAAGTGTTGGATCTGAGAGGGACATGACCTCTCAGTGGCCTCTCACTACTACTACTACTACCGTCTCTGCTGCTTCAATCTGTTGAATAGAGGGGTATAGAGATTCAATGTCAAGGGAAAGCAGCCATAAATTGTCTGCTGCTCTCCCCACTTTCGTTTTCACTTCTTTAAGGATTTGCAAGAAATGTATGGTGTCCTTCAGTCTGTCTGGTAGTAATTTCAGCAGAGGCATCAGGACTGCCGTCATCATCTTATCCACAGGTCTTGTTAGGGGCTGCACTGCCGGACAAGACCGGTTCTTGTCTTTAAAAAGTCCCTGTTTTCATCAAGATTTGGTGTGTTTTTGGTAGGAAGTAACACGTTAGGGATCTTAGACTGGAATGTAAGAAGTTGAATCTCTTCAGTGGAAACAATTCATGACACTCTTTTGTCCCTCATTGCAATATAGTTTTACGAATCAGTTACTACTTGTATTTTATTTCCTTAAATATCTGTTCGGAATTCTCCAGTTTCTGGTATGTCAGCTGTATTTGGCCACATGTTCTTCAAACCAGTTGTCTTTATGTTTTCGGCTTTAACACTCGCATATCTGAACCCTTGTCTAGACATCAGTCACCACTGTGTACTCATAGGACATCTGCCACCGTTGCACTGGGATTTCAACAGACTAATCCAGAAAAATCCTAACCCTAACCGCCCTTGCTTGTGTTTTCCAACAGTAAACAGGAAAAGAACAGAGAGGAGAACATCTTTCGACTCCTGGTCAAACTCTGGGCTAACACGTGCTTGATGTGGACAAAGCAGAACAGCCAACATTTCATCAACCAGCAAGTAAACCACAAGTTTATCATATTTAAACAACTTGTTCAGAAAAAACCAAGGCAATCAACCGGAACTAGTACTGTTGTGACTCCGGCGTGAACTTCCAAGACCCCTCAGTTAGATAAACGCTAACTTCGTGGTGACACGTAGCCAAACTCTATTGACATATTTATTGGAAAATTTTCGGTCCTGGGACCAACTCTCGGTATTTATTTCATGGTTTGTACCATATCGAAAGTGTAAAGCAACAGAGAAGTCCAGAGGTCATACTGCAGCTTTATACCTCATTAGTAAAGCCTCAACTAGATATGCAGCTCAGTTCTGGTCTCCGATATTACAGAATGGACATAAATTTCGTTAGAAAACATTCAAGGGGGGATGAGTAAAAAAACAAAAATTAATTACATAGCATTAGATATCTTCCTTATGAAGAAAGATTGAAGACTCTTAAATTACATTCACTTGTTTAAAACGAGGAATGTGGGGGAGACCTGATCGAAGTGTATAAAGTGGAAGATAGGTATTGTAAAGTAAAAGGAACAAGTGAACTAATGAGTACACTTTTATTGTCGGCAAACGTTTGCTCTCCTGGAGTCTTTATCAGCCATTACAAACAAGACATGGACACAGGAGGGTATATAAAGGCTCAGAGTGAGGTGCAATACTAGTGAGGTAACATTTTCGATGTTCACTTGGGTGGTAGTAGTAGTATTGACAAATATAATAAAAATATGGTAGAGCAATTAATTCATACATGAGTATTAGGATTATATAAAGCTATTACTTGGGTAACATAAATAATAGGTAGGACAAATATATAGACTGTAAAGAGGCAGGTTGTTTCAGTGTTCACTCTCTGTAATGTGCTTTGTGTAGTATAACAGGAGAGACTATGTAATGGCAGGGTTTACTGTTTTCAGGAGGGATTCTTGCTAAGACTTCGGAGTGGTGAAGCTGGCCGTGTTTTGTTTAATTGTTTTTCGAAACAGCGATCAGTGTTGATACGAGGCACTTGGACATCAGCGGAAATTTGTTTCTTTGATCACTATTTGAGGCGTCTTGAATTTTCAATGAGATGATTGGTGGAAAATTTCGGTGTTGTACACAGGCGTTGTTCAAGTTATCGTTCCTTTATGCGTAAATGTGGTTCATTGAGGCGGGCGTCGAGATTTCTTGCCTGTTTCTCCTACATGATCTTGTCACGCCTCCACCAGGGTATATGTAAACCCTGCATTGACTGGTCGTGATGCTTGGATTTTGTCCTGGTTAGATCCTTTACTGAAGTGCTAGAAAGCGATGGCGACTCTGGTGTTAGCTTGTGAAAGTACGTTTGAGCACGTTTAGTGCAACCTGGCTGTTGGGAAGGAATTATTAACTTTGTTGGAGTGGTGTTGATGGTGGAGAAATGAATTAATTGAAGGAGCTCTTTTATTGAGTCTTTGATGAAAAAAGGAGGAAATGTCAATCAGTGAATGTTTGGTGAATGGATGTACATTCCTCGTCAAGCTACTCAGAACTCTAATTCCCCCCCCGGATTCTCTTAGGAAAAACCCAATGATGTTGCCTCTTTTGGCTCTTTGTATCTGACCTGGAATAGAAGTGCATGAGATCATTTTATTGGTGGGTTCCGATAAACTTGAAATCTTAGGTTGTTGTTACTTTGTGAATGAGGACGTCGAGGAAAGGTAGACTTGTCATTGGACTCTTCTTCTAGTGTAAACTGGATCGCCGGTTCAACTGCGTTGAGCCTTGCCTGGAGATTCCGTACATCAAAACGTTTGGGAGTTATTTCGTGGACGTCGTCCCGTGACGTGACCAAGTGGACGTTTGAAGGGATGATGTTGGCGAAGTGTTCGGACTCTAGATGTTCCATGTATAAGTTGGCTAGGACGGCACTGATGGGGGACCCCATTCCCATGCCGTAGGTTTGCTTGTAGAGCGTGTTATTGAAGAAAACAGTTGAAATTAACACAGAGTTCAATCAAGTCAACAAAATCTCCGGGAGGTAGAGGAAGATTAAGGACGCATTACCTCTGACTTTTTTTTTTTTTTATTTTTCAACCAATTTATTTTATTTTTGTTGTACTTTTAGAGGTGCAGATGTGAAAGCATGTGACAAAGTTTCAGTATGATGGCCAATCAATCAACAGAGAAAAAATTATACAACATTAATGTTTATATATGGCAGCTCACCTGACATTATTGGCACTAGAGTGGCACTTCCGACATTCCCAACTGTTAGAAGACAACTAGCACGACATTTTGTTGAATTGATTTGTTCTCTGTGTTTATTTTTCAACTGTTAATTTCTTTCTATAACAAGATTCTACAAGCATAACCTTCGCATGGGGAATAGGGGTCCCCCATCAGTTGCCCGTCTAGCCACTTTTACATGGAACATATCTAGGAGTCCGAAACACTTCGCCCAACATCTTCCCTTTCAAGCGTCACATGGTTTACGTTACGTGACGACGTCCTCTAATAACTCCCCCCCCAAAAAATTAAGGTTTTTGATGTACAGAAATCTCAAGGCTAAAGGCTCAACTCAGTTTGAACCGGCGATCCAGTTTACACTAGAAGAAGAGTCCAATGACAAACTTTCTTTCCTCGACGTCCTCATTCACAAAGTAGACAACAACCTAAGATTTCAAGTTTATGGGAAAAACCCACCAATAAAAATGATCTCATGCACTTTATTCCAGTCAAGATACCAAGCCCAAAAGAGGCATCATCATCGGGTTTTTCCTAAGAGCATTACGAATTTGTAGTTCTGAGTTCTTGACGAGGAATGTACATACATTCCCCAACATTCACTGGTTACATTTTCCTCCTTTTTTCATCAAAGACTGCAAGAAGAGCTCTATAGATCATTAATTCTCCACGCATCACCACCACTCCCAACAAAATTAAAATTCTTCCCAACAGCCAGGTTGCACTAAACGTCTCAAAAGTACTTTACAAGCTAACCCAGAGTCGCCATCGCTCTAGCACTTCAATTAAAGGATCAACCAGGACAAAATCTAAGAACCACGAACCAGTCAAAGCAGGAGTTTACACTATCCCCTGTGGAGGCTGGGGACAAGATCTACGTAGGGTGAAACAGAAAAGAAACCTCGTCCCCCGCCCAATGAACACTTTTTACGCTTGTAGGAACGATAACTTGAAAAACCCCTGTGTACAAAACCCCGACATTCCACCAATCATCTCATGAAATTCAAAGACGCCCAATTTTGTGATCAAAGAAACTAATTTCCGCAGACGCAAGTGCCTCGAATCAGCACTGATCGCTGTTTCGAATACAATTAAAAAAAAAACGGCAGCTTCACCATCTCCCAAGTCTTAGCAAGAAACCTCCTGAAAACAGTAAACCCTGCCATACATTGTCTCTCCTGTTATACTACACAAAACACAGAGAGTGAACACTGGGAAAAAATCTGCCTCTTTACAGTCTATATATTTGTCCAACCTATTTTTATGTTACCCAAGTAATAGCTTTTATATCCCTTTTACTCATGTACGAATTAAATTTCTCTACCATATTGTATTATTTTTGTCCACTACTACTACTAATACTTACTACTACTACTACTACTACTACCACTAGTGAACATCGAAATGGTACCTCACTAGTATTGCACCTCACTCTGAGCCTTTATATTACCCTCTGTGTCCATGTATTGTTTGTAATGGCTTGCATAAAGCTCCTGGAGAGCAAAACGTTGCCACAATAAAATGTCACATTAGTTGCACTTGTGTCCTTTTACTTCACATATTGTCGGTAATTCTACCAACTTTATTACAAGATAGGTATTAACAAAGGGGATATAAATAAGGTCTTGAGGATATCTCTATAAGAGAGAACCTGCAGTAATGGATTTAAATTAGATAAGTTTAGATTTAGAAAGGACATAGGAAAGTATTGCTTTGGAAATAGGGTAGTTGATGAGTGGAACAGTCTACCTAGTTGGGTTATTGAGGCTAGAACATTGGGTAGTTTCAAATTTAGGTGTGTTAATTTTGCAGGAGGGATGTTAATGTTGCAGTTTAAAAACTGTAGTATAAAGCACCCTTCTGGCAAGACAGTGATGGAGTGAAAGATGGTGAAAATTTTTCTTTTTCGGGCCACCCTGCCTTGGTGGGAATCGGCCAGTGTGATAATAAAAAAGAAAAAGTACATGAGTGGGAGGGGTTGGATTTGAGTGGGACTTGCACATCAGAGCTTAATTCTTGGGAAGCATTGAAAATTGGGTTGGGCAAATGTTTTGTTAGTGGGATGAATTGTAAAAGACCTGCCTAGTATGGGCCAATGGGCCTCCTGCAGTGCTCCTCCTTTCGTGGTTTAATTCAAAAAGTCGGGAAATGCCTGAGGAATGTCACATTCAAGGCTTTAAATTGTTTCAAGTAGATAGAATTATCGGGAAGGGGGGTGGGGTGGCATTGTATGTCCGAGATCGTAATAAAGTTGATAGAATTACCGAAAATATGTAAAGTAAAAGGACACAAGTGCAACTAATGTGACATTTTATTGTGGCAACGTTTCGCTCTCCAGGAGCTTTATCAAGCCATTACAAACAATACCTGGACACAGAGGGTATATAAAGGCTCTGAGTGAGGTGCAATACTAGTGGTATTAGTAGTAGTAGTGTCAAAAGTTGTAGTAGTAGTAGTAGTAATACAATATGGTAGTGCAGTTAATTCGTACATGAGTAAAAGGATAAAAGCTATTACTTGGGTAACATAAAAATAGGTTGGACAAATGTAGACTGGATAGAGGCAGCCTGTTTCATTGTTCACTTTCTGTAATGTGCTTTGTGTAGTATAACAGGAGAGACTAAGTGATGGCAGGGTTTACTGTTTTCAAGAGGATTCTTGCAAAGACTTCAGAGATGGTGAAACTGCGTTGTTTTGTTTAATTGTATTCGAAACAGCGATCAGTGCTGATTCGAGGCACTTGCGTCTGCAGAAATTAGTTTCTTTGATCACCAATTATGCGTCCCTGAATTTCATGAGATGGTTGGTGGAATTTCGGCATTGTACACAGGCGTTGTTCAAGTTATCGTTGCTACATGCGTAAATGTGTTCATTGAGGCGGGTGTCAAGGTTTATTGCTGTTTTCACCTACGTAAATCATGTCACAGCCTCCACAGGGTTATAGTGTAAACTCCTTCGTTGAATGTCCTCGTTAGATCCTTTATTGAAGTGCTAGAAGCGATGGCGACTCTGGTGTTTAGCCTGTGAAAGTACTTTAGAAACGTTCAGTGCAACCTGGCTGTTGGGAAGAATTATAATTTTGTTGGGGTGGTGTTGGTGGTGGAGAATTAATGATCTGGAGAGCTCTTTTCTTGCAGTCTTTGATAAAAAGGAAGGAAAATGTAACTCAGTGAATGTTTGGTGAATGTATGTACATTCATCGTCAAGAAACTCAGGACTACAAGTTCGGTATGCTCTTAGGAAAAACCCGATGATGATGATGCCTCTTTTGGTCTTGGTATCTTGACTGGAATAGAAGTGAGAGATCATTTTTATTGGTAGGTTTCCGTATAAACTTGAAATCTTAGGTTCTCCTCTCCGTTCTTTTCTGTTTACTGTTGGAAACTCAAGCAAGGGAGGGTTAGGGTTAGGACGTTTTTTGGATTGTCTGTTGAAACCCAGTGCTGAAGTGCAGATGTCCTTAGCAGACACAGTGGTGTCTGATGCGGACAAGGGTCAGAAATTGTTGTGTTTAAAGCCGAAAACTACAGACAAGCAGGTTTGAAACATGTGGGTAATACAGCTACATATCAGAAACTGGAGAATCCAGAACAGATATTTAAGGAATTAAAAATACAAGTAGTAATCTCATTTTAAAACTATATAACAACGAGGGACAAATGGGGTTTATGAATGTTCCACTGAGAGATTCACTTCTTACTTTCCAGTCTAAGATCCTAACGTGTACTTCCTACCAAAAACACACAAAGCTTTGGATGAAGAACTGGGGACTTTTAAGACAAGACGGTCTTGTCAGGCTGTGCAGCCCTACAAGACCTGTGGATAAGATGATGACGGCAGTCCTGATGCCTCTGCTGAAATTACTACCAGACAGACTGAAGGACACCACACATTTCTTGCAAATCTGGAAGTGAAAATGAAAGTGGGGAGAGCAGCAGACAATTTATGGCTGCTTTCCCTTGACATTGAATTTCTATACCCCTCTATTCCACAGATTAAAGCAGCAGAGACGGTGGCAGAGTTCTATGAAGACAACCTGGAAGAGATCAGAGCAGATCTGTCCCTTCTAGGGATCAGAACACCCCCCTCAAGAACCTGAGTTAGGGACTCACTGCTACACATTATGCAAGATACAATACTCAAATTTGATAACACAGTATATAGGCAGAGAACAGGGACAGCCATAGGAGCATCAGTAAATGTGGCTGTGGCTGAAATCTTTGTTCATTGCATGCTAGAATTGGGAAGACTAGAAACAGCACCCACTCTAGTACTATACAAACGATACATTGATGATATCTCTTGCCTTCTTGAAGGAAATGAAGACACGATTCTGAGCTAGTGAACTGGGAAAATAAGGCCACCCTTCAATTAGATTTATCATGAATTCCATAATAATTCTCTCCTTTTTCTAGATACTGTTGTTTATCTGAATGCCGAAAGGATCATTCACAGTAAGACGTACTACAAACCAGAGAATGCCCATCAGTACCTTCACTGGACGTCTTCACATCCAAGGAGCCTGAAGCAGTTCATACCATACTCCTTAATCCTGAGAATCAAGTGGATCTGCAGAGAGGACACTGTGTACCAGAGATCACTGGAAGAGATGTCGGAATTCTTCAGGCAGAGGGACTACCCAACACCCATCCTGACAGCAGCAGAAGAAAAAATTTAAAGAAGCTGGACAGAATAGAGCTCCTGGGTCCACGCAGCAGAATTGATGATGACAGAATGATCCTGACAGCTCTATTTGATGTATCCTGGGCTACAGAACTGAAGGACGAACTGGACAGCTATGGAATTGGGTTCAAACGGAGTTTGAACAGGCATCTTTGGCAGACTACTTCCCAAAACAACCTCCAATGCTGGCCTGGGAAAGAAACAACTCTTGAAAGATGAATTAATGAGAGCAGAATTTCCCAAGACAGACAAGACCACAGTTCGACCAGACCCCAAGGACAACGTTTCACCAGAAGGAATGGGAAAAAAAAAACCTAACCTACCTCTGAGAAGAAAAGAGTAATCAAAGCTTTTGAGGGGCAACCAGACCCTTTTTTCCCAATATCAAAGGGTTTAAGATCTGGGAAATCACAAGAAAAACCAAACCACCGAAATGGAAATTTCAAAGGAAGAAGAAAAAGTCC
>NW_026471119.1:0-11979 GCF_026875155.1 Cherax quadricarinatus | reverse complement strand
AAGTGCAATAAGTGACATTTATTGTGGCAACGTTTCGCTCTCCAGGAGCTTTATCAAGCCATTACAAACAATACATGTATGTATGTATAATGTTCGCCAAGACCGTAGTCCTGGCACGGGTCTCAATCTTGCGATGACCCGTCTCTGGCTCCCAAGGGAGAAAGGTTTCTACAATGATGCGACATATGCTGTTCAAGCACTCTTCTGGTCAGTTCAACTGGTGCATCTCATAAGCGACAACACCGTATGTACTCCTAACTATGGACACTAGCGAGGAGGAGGATATGTCGTTATCACAGGCAACAGCTTGTCTGGTTCGTTGACTCCATGGTACACTAGTGTGGCCGCAGTCATCTCTGGTTCCTCTTCGGGAGGGAATATCACTCCTAGTTGCCTGCGGAGTGTCTCAGTAACTTCGCACTCCAGAAGATAGTGTGTTAGGGGCCGCTGGACAACGTGCTGACAGTACTGGCACATCTCCTCCTCAGCCTTGTCTACCATCATCTTGGCTGTGGGAAAGCCCAAACGAAGCCGATGGATGGCGGTACACTGCGCTCTGGACCAGCTTCTATCATATGGAGGGGGTTCTCCCTGAGTCGCTGCTCGGTACCACTGTTGAGATGGGGTATCACCTAAGACCTCCCCCATAAGTTTCATGGCTCTGGCAGCCACCAGTTTGGTCTGTCGTAGGCTGATTGGGACAGTAATCCCAACATGTGGATAGTCTGTTGCTGCCTTGGCTGCATCATCTGCCGCCTCATTCCCCGGATGCCAGCATGGCTGGGGATCCAGTTCAATGTCGATCTGTTACCCTGAACTTCTAAGGCTGTCATTATGCTCAGGATCGATGTGATGAGGTGAACATTGTCCTGTGGTTGAGGATGGGAGAGGGCATTGATTGCAGACGTGGAATCAACATGTATGACAGGTCGGAGTCGATGTCGTAGGGCATGTGACAATGCCTGCTGAATCTTTATTAAGGAAACGTATCGCCACACAGTGGCTTCATCAGTCCAATACAAAGGTGTAAAGTAAAAGGACACAAGTGCAACTAATGTGACATTTATTGTGGCAACGTTTCGCTCCCCAGGAGCTTTATCAAGCCATTACAAACAATACATGGACACAGAGGGTATATAAAGGCTCAGAGTGAGGTGCAATACTAGTGAGGTAACATTTCGATGTTCACTAGTGGTAGTAGTAGTAGTGGTAGTGACAAAAGTAATACAATATGGTAGAGCAATTAATTCGTACATGAGTAAAAGGTTATAAAAGCTATTACTTGGGTAACATAAAAATAGGTTTGACAAATAAAGACTGGAAAGAGGCAGCTTGTTTCAGTATTCACTCTGTAATGTGCTTTGTGTAGTATAACAGTGACCTACGTCTCACCTGGCGCTATATAAGGCTCCATCCTATCACTTCAACTCTGGAACACTGCACACACACAAGAAACAACACCAGACAGCCACATACATCTAGACTCTCTTACCTCCTCCCAAGAACTCGACACTCCTTTCACCAACACAGACATAAAACTCTCCTCAGACACCTTCCTCCCAAGGCTCCTGGTGCTTCTGGCCTAAACCATATTATCCTGAAACACCTTCCTGACTCTATCATTACTGCCTACACAAACCTCCTCAATGCCTCCCTTGCCTCTGGATACTTCCCTTCCCTCTTCAAAGCTGCTACTGCTATCCTCCTTCCTAAACCCAATAAAGACCCCTCTGACCCTAGAAACTATCGCCCTATCAGCCTCCTCGAAACTTTAGGAAAACTCTTTGAAAAACTCATCAATCATCGCCTTCGCAGATACCTGGAACACAGTTCTCTACTTTCTGATGGCCAGTTTGGCTTCAGAACACACAGATCCACACAGGATGCCATTAACATCATTCTCAACTACATCCACATCAACACAAAACAAAGAAACAGGACAGCCCTGGTTGCAAAGACGTTGGAAAAGGCTCTGACACTGTCTGGCACGAAGGGCTCAAGTACAAACTCTGCACTAACTTCAACCTGCTCTCACTACTCGTAAACTCCTATGCAACTTCCTAGACGGCCGTACCATGAGAATCAAATTCCAAGGCTGTTACTCTGACTACTTCACACTAAAAGCCGGAGTACCCCAGGGATCTGTCCTCTCCCCTACCCTCTACATTTTATTCACTAACGACATTCCAACACCTGTATACCACAACTCCATCACACTAGCCTATGCAGACGACATTACACAACTTATCACCCATGCCAATATAGATACACTCACACACAAAACACAAAATGAGGTCGACAGGATAGCCATCTGGGAACAAAAATGGAGGATCAAAACCAATGCAGCTAAATCCAGCATTACATATTTTAACTACAGGAAACGTGATCCTCCATTACCTGTCGAACTCAGAACAGCTGACACCCGCACTTACTTCCCTATCACACAATCTGTCACTGTCCTTGGCGTTAATCTTGACTACCTTCTTCGTTTACACGGACACATTCACTCAAGGCATGCAATAGCTAGTAAGGCCCTTGCGGGCCTCTACAAGCTGAAACATGCCTCTCAACGCACCAAACTACACCTCTACAAATCCTAATACGTCCTCTGATAACTTACTCTCCTCTAGCCCTCTCTCTTGCAGCAAAAAACAAACTTACTTAAACTGCAGCGTGTCCAGAACAAGGCGCTGCGCTGGGTGCTTGATGTCAGATGGGAGGAGTTCGCCACAAGCGAGTCTCTCCATGCCCAGTTAGACATCCCTGCGCTGAATCTGTACTGGAAGAGGCTCAGTGACAGACAGACAACTTGAGACACGACATGACTACTGCACCTCTCTCCTTGACGAAGACATTCGCAGACCCACAAACCAACACAACCTTTTCTACTCCTTGCATGATCCTGCTCCTAACCCTACTTACAAATAACCTTGGATTCGCTGACAGGTACCTTCTATGACAGGTACCATTCTCTGACCCACGTTTGCCTTAGCATTTTTGGGTTAAGACATGGCCCAGTTCTACACTCCTCTCTAGCCCTAAACGTCGCATGTCCCTTCCTCCTCGCATACCCCACTGAAGTCCTAACAGAAGAGCTTGAATTTCTCTTCTCAATATCTGTCCCACGATCGCCTTCGCTGCTGGGTTAAGCCCTGGCTCATTTTCTACGACTAAGAACACTCCTCTCCAGCACAATTCTTCGTCTGTCCCGTCTTCCCCGCTCATCCCATTGGGATCTTACTTGAACTTTCGTTCGTTCGTTCGTTACTTCAACTCCATATTATTCCAGACAATGGAACAATACTCTTCTTCAGACTGAGGGAGTGACCACCTCAAAACTTTAAGGGTGATGGACTGATTACATCGTCTTCAAGTCTCTTCTGCATCTATCAACTTTGCTGTACTCGACTGAAGAAGCCTACTGTGTAGGCGAAACGTTTCGAAATAAAGATACCTAACTGTTGCATATGTGTCTTACCTAACAACCTGTCGGTATTTTATACCATTTTAATGTTCAATCTGTCAGACACTGCACCACAAGGGTATGAACATTAAAATGGTATAAAATACCGACAGGTTGTTAGGTAAGACACATATGCAACAGTTAGGTATCTTTATTTTGAAACGTTTCGCCTACACAGTAGGCTTCTTCAGTCGAGTACAGAAAAGTTGATAGAAGCAGAAGAGACTTGAAGACGATGTAATCAGTCCATCACCCTTAAAGTTTTGAGGTGGTCAGTCCCTCAGTCTGGAGAAGAGCATTGTTCCATAGTATGAAACAATATGGAGATTAAGTGACAGGATGGAGCCTTATATAGTGCCAGGAGGTGAGACGTAGGTCACTAGTAGAGGTAAGAACGCAGATGTTGGAGGTCAGGTCCCTCTCAAATCCAGCCGTTCTCACTAGTAGAGGTTGTCGAAGTTGATTGCAGGTTTGTACCAAGATACCCTTGTGTTGCAGTGTCTGAAAGATTGAACATTAAAATGGTATAAAATACCGACAGGTTGTTAGGTAAGACACATAATGCAACAGTAAGAGTATCTTTATTTCGAAACGTTTCGCCTACACAGTAGGTTTCTTCAGTCGAGTACAGAAAAGTTGATAGAAGCAGAAGAGACTTGAAGACGATGTAATCAGTCCATCACCCTTAAAGTTTTGAGGTGGTCAGTCCCTCAGTCTGGAGAAGAGCATTGTTCCATAGTATGAAACAATATGGAGATGAAGTGACAGGATGGAGCCTTATATAGCGCAGGAGGTGAGACGTAGGTCACTAGAAGAGGTAAGAACGCAGTGTTGGGAGGTCAGGTCCCTCTCAAATCCAGCCGTTCTCACTAGTAGAGGTTGTCGAAGTTGATTGCAGGTCTGTACCAAGATACCCTCGTGTTGCAGTTGATAGAAGCAGAAGAGACTTGAAGACGATGTAATCAGTCCATCACCCTTAAAGTTTTAAGGGTGATGGACTGATTACATCGTCTTCAAGTTCTTCTGCTTCTATCAACTTTTCTGTACTCGACTGAAGAAGCCTACTGTGTAGGCGAAACGTTTCGAAATAAGATACCTAACTGTTGCATATGTGTCTTACCTAAACAACCTGTCGGTATTTTATATCATTTATTGTTCACTCTGTCAGACACTGCAAACACAAGGGTATCTTGGTACAGATTGGAACCACTTCAACAACCTCTACTAGAAAATAATGGCTGGATTTGAGAGGGACCTGACCTCTCAATGTCTACATTGTTACTCTACTAGTGACCTACGTCTCACCTGGCGCTATATAGAGCTCCATCCTATCACTTCAACTCCATATTATCTCAGACAATGGAACAATACTCTTCTCCAGACTGAGGGACTGACCACCTCAAAACTTTAATTAAGGGGTGATGGACTGATTACATCGTCTTCAAGTCTCTTCTGCTTCTATCATCTTTTCTGTACTCGACTGAAGAAGCCTACTGTGTAGGCGAAACTTTTCCAAATAAAGATACTTACTGTTGCATATGTGTCTTACCTAACAACCTGTCGGTATTTTATACCATTTTAATGTTCAATCTGTCAGACACTGCAACACAAGGGTATCTTGGTACAGACCTGCAATCAACTTCGACAACCTCTACTAGTGAGAACGGCTGGATTTGAGAGGGACCTGACCTCCCAACATCTGCGTTCTTACTCTTCTAGTGACCTACGTCTCACACTCCTGGCGCTATATATTGTTTCATACTATGGGACAATGCTCTTCTCGAGATTGAGGGACTGACCACCTCAAAAACTTTAAGGGTGATGGACTGATTACATCGTCTTCAAGTCTCTTCTGCTTCTATCAACTTTTCTGTACTCGACTGAAGAAGCCTACTGTGTAGGCGAAACTTTTCCAAATAAAGATACCTTACTGTTGCATATGTGTCTTACCTAACAACCTGTCGGTATTTTATACCATTTTAATGTTCAATCTGTCAGACACTGCAACACAAGGGTATCTTGGTACAGACCTGCAATCAACTTCGACAACCTCTACTAGTGAGAACGGCTGGATTTGAGAGGGACCTGCCCTCCCCAACATCTGCGTTCTTACCTCTTCTAGTGACCTACGTCTCACCTCCTGGCGCTATATAAGGCTCCATCCTGTCACTTCATCTCCATATTGTTTCATACTATGGGACAATGCTCTTCTCCAGACTGAGGGACTGACCACCTCAAAACTTTAAGGGTGATGGACTGATTACATCGTCTTCAAGTCTCTTCTGCTTCTATCAACTTTTCTGTACTCGACTGAAGAAGCCTACTGTGTAGGGAAACGTTTCGAAATAAAGATACCTTACTGTTGCATATGTGTCTTACCAAAACACCACAAGGGTATCTTGGTACAGACTTGGAACCACTTCAACAACCTCTACTAGTGAGAATGGCTGGATTTGAGAGGACCTGACTTCTCAATGTCTACATTCTTACTTTACTAGTGACCTACGTCTCACCTCCTGGCGCTATATAAGGCTCCATCCTATCATTTCAACTCCATTTTATTCCAGACAATGGAACAATACTTTTCTCCAGACTGAGGGACTGACCACCTCAAAACTTTAAGGGTGATGGACTGATTACATCGTCTTCAAGTCTCTTCTGCTTCTATCAACTTTGCTGTACTCGACTGAAGAAGCCTACTGTGTAGGCGAAACGTTTCGAAATAAAGATACCTAACTGTTGCATATGTGTCTTACCTAAACAAACTGTCGGTATTTTTATACCATTTTATTGTTCCAAATTTCTTGACGTGCTTTATCAAGTGTGGGTTCCAAACAGGTGCTGCATACTCCAGTATGGGGCTGACGTACACGGTATAGTGTCTTGAACGATTCCTTACTAAGATATCGGAACGCTGTTCTCAGGTTTGTCAGGCGCCCATATGCTGCAGCAGTTATGTGGTTGTGTGCTTCCAGAGACGTGCTCGGTGTTATACTCACCCAAGATCTTTCTCCTTGAGCGAGGTTGCAGTCGTTCGCCACCTAGCCTATACTCCATCTGCAGTTTCTTTGCCCTTCCCCAATCTTCATGATTGCTGGACCAGAGTTCAGCCTGTCCAGGTTCTTTGAAGTCCTACCTGATCCTCATCTGATTTAATTCCGTCATTAACTTCACATCATCTGGGAACAGGGGCACTTCTGAGTCTATATACCATTATACCATAAATAGCACTGGTTCTAGGACCGACCCCTGTGGGACCCGCTCGTCACAGGTGCCCACTGTGATACCTCATCCCATACCATGACTCGTTGTTGCCTCCCTGTCAGGTATTCTTTGATCCATTGCAGTGCCCTTCCTGTTATACACGCCTGATCCTCTAGCTTCTACACTAATCTCTTGTGAGGAACTGTGTCGAAGGCCTTCTCGCAGTCCAAGAAGATGAAATCAACCACCCCCCTCTCTCGTGTCTTACTTCTCTTACTTTGTCATAAAACTCCAAAAGGTTTGTGACACAGGATTTGCCTTCCATAAACCCGTGCTGGTTGGCGTTTATACTCTTGCTCCATTCCAGGTGCTCCACTACTCTCCTCCTGATAATCTTCTCCATGACGTTACATACTATACATGTCAGTGACACTGGTCTATATTTAGTGCCTCTTTTCTGTCTCCCTTTTCAAAATGGGAACTGCATTTGCCGTCTTCAATTTCATTCAGGTAGTGGCCCAGTTTCAAGGGATGTGTTAAAGATTGTGATTAGTGGTACACACAGCATTTCTGCTCAATCTCTAGGACCCAGGGGGAGATGTTGTCCGGTCCCATTGCTTTTGAGGTATCAATGTTCCTTAGCAGCTTCTTCACCTCCTCAGTTGTATGTCATCCAACACTTGTTGGTATATTCCTTGCTGGTGTCCTCTCTGTTCTGTCCACCCAGAGTCCTTCCTGTCTCCACACACTGTGGAGTGTGTGATCCTTCAGTCTTTATATCAGATTTTATGCACTAATTAAGATTTCCCCGGACATTTAGTGCCGCACCTCCCCCTTTCCTTGATGGTGCTCATTTGTCGAAGCTGGCTGGAAGATTAGCGGACGTAGGATCAAGCCTCCAGCATCCCTTGAGCTGAATTACCCTCACGGGTATAGCATTTCACGTATCATAATATCAATCACCATAATGTTAGATAATACGACACATGTTTAGAAATGGCATTACCAGTTAAGTTTAAAGACTTATACTTAACTAAAAGGACAACTCATCGCCTGCACAGCCGCCCCTGCAGACGAGGTCTAGAAGCTGTCGAAACCATCTCAACATGGGCTGTCAAGGGAAATATAATTTGTATGATTAAAAAATTCCCCCTAGGGGTGTTTATGTCAGCATAATTTCATACACTGGTGGCTGACGATGTACGTACTTGTTTGGATTCAATGGTCCCATATCCCCGGGGTTTATGATAAGTGACTAACTCACGATTTTATACTAAACTGCGCAGTCAATAGTAGTACATCACGAGTTAGAACACTTACCTGGGTATATGTATCTGACCCGTAATTACGCCGGATATCCGTTGGGTTTTATTGAAGAATTTGTGTTCTTTGAAGAATGTCGCACTACACTCTGTTGGATCGCAACACTCGTTGTTACATTTCATCAATAATTGTTCACACAATATCACTAAGAAGTTGATCACACTTCTCTGTAAGTGTTTATCGTGTTTTGTGAGACACTTTGTCCACACTAACGCACAGATCAGTGTTCTTTGTTGGTTATCCTGGCGTCAGTGTCACTCGTAGTAGAGTCAAAGTTAATCTGGCGACGCCACACCGCCCCAAGCCGTCACTGCCCTAGCACAAAAAAAAGCTGACCTAGTACTCCTTGCTTCCTTGCCACTTCCTCGATGAAGCAAAGCAGAATGTTTGATTCTTGCTGTCTTAAGCATAGACAACAATGTCCACTATTTTTACCATGGTAATAAAGTGGGAGCAGGATTTTCCTTAATTGTCCTGCTAAGTAAGAGATGTACTGTCTCTTATAAAAATACACTTTGCAACACCGCTGCAAGGAGCAGAGGTCACTAGACTACGTCGCATAGCATCTGTGATCAATTACTCACTGTAGCAGTAAACAAGACGCTCACTCCTTCTGAGAGGGCTTGGCCCCTCAGGGCTGAAAGGGCTGAAGGGGCTGAAAGGGCTGAAGGGGGCTGATACCCCCCTCCTGGAGAAAATTTTCCCACAACACAAGTGTGCAACTAATGTGATATTTTATTTTGGCAAAGTTTCGCTCTCCAGAAGCTATGTCATGCCGTTACAAACAATACATGGACACAGAGGGTATATATAGTACAGAGTGAGGTGCAAAGCATCATTGTAGGTAGTAGTACTTGTGGTAGTAGTGGTAGTTATGTGACGGCGGGGTTTATTGCTTTGAGGAAAATTTCTTATTTTATTCGGCCTTTATTCTGTGTTAGAAATGGCAATTAATGATGATTCAGGCATTTACGTCTACGGAAACTGGTTCTTTAATCACTAGGTGGCGTCGTTCAGTTTCATCAGATGGTTAGTGGAATTCCAGTGTTGTACACGGGCATTGTTCAAGTTATTGTTCCTACATGCATTGTGCTCACTGAGACATGTTTCGAGCTTTCTTGCTGTTTCACCGACATATATACAGTTACAACCTCCACAGGGGATAGTATTAACCCCTGCGATGATTGGTTCATTGTTATTTCATTTCGTCTTAGTCGAACTTTTATGGAGGTTCTGGTTGCGATGGCTACTCTAGTTTTTAGCTTGTGCGAGTACTTTAGAGACGTTCGATGCAACCTAGCTGTAAGGAAGGATTAAAACTTTGTTAGAAGTGGTGTCAGTGCGTGGAGAATTGATCTGAAGGGCTCTTTTCTTGCAGTCTTTGATGAAAATGAAGACAAAAGTAGATCAATGAAGGTTTGATGTATATATGTAGTCTCCTTGTCAAGAACTTTGAACTGCAAATTCTGTATACTCTTATGAAAAGTCCAATGATGATGCCTCTTTTGGTCTTAGTATCTTGACTGGCATAGAAGTGTGTTTATAGGCTTCCTGTAAACTTGAAACCTTAGTGTCAATGAGGACTTCTAGAAAAGGTAATTTGTCATTGAACTCTTCTTAAAGCGTAAACTGGATAGTCGGTTCAACTGTGTTGTGCCTTCCTTGACGATTTAGTGTACAACATTTGGGAATTTATGAGGTCATCGTCCACATAACGTAACCAAGTGACGCTAGTGGGGATGATTTTTGACGAAGTGTTCATCTTCCAGGTGCTTCATATACAAGTTGGCTAAGACGGCACTGAAGGGGAACCCCATTCCCATACCATAGGTTTGTTTGCAAAGCCTGTTCTTGGAAAAAAAAAAACGGTTGAAATTAATGCAGAGTACAATCAGGTCAACGAATCTTCTGGAGGTAGAGGAAGATTAAGGCCCTGATTAACTTTACATCGGAGAACGTCAATGGCTTGTGTGGTAGGTACTATAGTGAAGAGGGAAGTTACGACCAAACTACTTAGTCTCTTGTTTCAGATGGAGAGGTCTCTGATATCGGTTGAGGTCGCCTGAATGCTTTAGATGGGCGGGGCTGATGGTCACCAGAAGGCAGGAAAGATGTTTGGCGAGAACTCCGACTAATTTGTGTAGAGCAAAACCTATACGTCATGTGACTGGTCTTAGAGGAATATTATGTTGATGGGTCTTAGGTAGTCCATATATGTCTGCAGGTTTAGGGTCCCTCCCTCCTCAACCATCACACTGAAAGACACCTGAAGAGTGATCCAGAGGTCAACGCTCCCGCCGCCCGGTCCCAGACCAAACCTAACCCCTAATCAAGGTCTGATCAACTAGGCTGTTATTGCTGGCAGCACGCAGTGCAACATACAAGCCATAGCTAGGCTGGTCAGGAACTTGCCTGAGAGTTGCTGGAATTCACTGTTATGCGCGGAGGGAAGGCATTGGAGAGTCGAAGACCACAGACACTTAACGACTTGTATAATCATAGCTTTGGTAAGATTGGGGCACTTAACGAGTTCTCTCATGATGCACTCGTCGCGTTCCTGCTTTTATTGGAGGTTCTTTGCACAGTCTGCCAAGTCTTACTCTGTTACATAGAGTGACCCATGTTTGCAGGTTTGGGACCAGTCCCCTCAAAGATTTTTCAGATGGAAATTTTAATGCACATTTCTCGCCTACGTTGCTTAGATGTTTGATAGAGTGTAGAGGGACAGTGAAATTTATCTAGGTTTCCAAGCTCAGCAGTCTCACCTACCTGGAAGGAAGTGACAATATATGCAGAAATATTTCAGCTTAAAGAGAACAAGTGGGCTTACAAGAGTATCATCACTTTCTCAGCATCCCTAATCTTGAAGATTCTAGTTATCTAGCATCCCTCATCTTGAAGGTCCTAGTTTATCCAGCATCCCTCATCTTGAAGGATCTAGTTATCCAGCATCCCTCATCTTGAAGGTCCTAGTTATCCAGCATCCTCATCTTGAAGGATCTAGTTATCCAGCATCCCTCATCTTGAAGGTCCTAGTTATCCAGCATCCCTCATCTTGAAGGACTAGTTATCCAGCATCCTCATCTTGAAGGTCCTAGTTATCCAGCATCCCTCATCTTGAAGGATCTAGTTATCCAGCATCCCTCATCTTAAAGGTCCTAGTTATCCAGCATCCCTCATCTTGAAGGCCCTAGTTATCCAGCATCCCTCATCTTGAAGGTCCTAGTTATCCAGCATCCCTCATCTTGAAGGATCTAGTTATCCAGCATCCCTCATCTTGAAGGTCCTAGTTATCCAGCATCCCTTATCTTGAAGGATCTAGTTATCCAGCATCCCTCATCTTGAAGGATCTAGTTATCCAGCATCCCTCATCTTGAAGGATCTAGTTATCCAGCCTATCATTGTCTTGTGGCCACAATAGTAACACTGTTGTGATCCTTGAATGTGAGATCTTCTGAGTTCATTTCTCTCAAGTCTCTTACATGGAGATTCTCCTCTATTGAATAATTTGAGTTTCTCCTGTACTCAGTTTCAGTCTTTCTTCCATTCTTTCGCAGCTCAACAACTGAATCTTGTCCTCAGTGAACATCATATTGTTGTCTAAGGGACACTGTGAGACTTTATTTATATCCTCTAAGATTGGTGTCTCTTTGATGAACTCCAAATTCATTTGGGTGATGCTGTCATCAGCAAAGGATGTTACGGGGCTGTAATTTATGCCCATATCTATATATAATAAGAAACGGAAGTGATTAGAGTACTGCGCCTTGAGGAACAGCTTTATTTATTTTGTTTTTGCATTGTGGCAGCCTCTGACTTCACTGTTTATCACTGCTCTGTGCGTTCTAATTGTTACGAAGTTAAACATCTATCTGCTAATATTGCCAGTTATTCCTTTTGAAAGTATTTTGTGCGCTATCACACCGTGGTCGTATTTTTCGACAGCTTTTGCTAAATAATGTACAAAATCAGTATTTTTTTCCCCTTTA
>NW_026471118.1:0-11687 GCF_026875155.1 Cherax quadricarinatus | reverse complement strand
AAAAAATTAAAATACGCCAATAGACGAGTGACAAAGAGGGGGAGTTCCAGAGATGGGACACAGCCCAAAAGAGGCACAATTGGGAATTAAACTCAATAAATAAAAGGGGATTTGGGAAAGTATTTTTTTCAGTCATAAGAGTCAGCCAGGAATAGCCTAAAAGTGATGTGGGGGAAAGGCGAACCAACAATTTTAAAGGGCGAGGTATGATAAAGCTCATGGGGCAGGGAGAGAGAGGACCTAGTAGCAATCAGCGAAGAGGCGGGGCCAGGAGCTGTGACTCGACCCCTGCAACCACAAATAGGTGAGTACAAATAGGTGAGTACAACATCAACACATCACCAACACATCACCAACACATCACCAACACAACAATAAAGTCCTTAAGGTATTGATTCGTGTGCTGGGTCACGGGAACGGAAGCGGAAACTACCAACGTATAAGTCAATAACAGTTGAAGCTTCCCCCTCACACTTACAAATCACGCTTCCTAAACTACACTTTATAGCCTTGTTCGCTACCAGTATTATCTTGGAGATCAATTACTATGTGATCGTCGCTTGCCCGTGAACGTGGGAGCAGTCACTGGGCCCCCGCCTGCGGGCCCACCTGCTCTACGTGGGACCCCGTGCCCAACTGCTCAATGGGGTCAGCGAGTATGGGGTCCTCGTGCTTATCCGCTGTTCTGTGGGCCCCAGAGCTTACAGGCTGTACAGGGGCACCATGTGAACCTGGGTTACGTGGGCCCCCATATCTAAAACTCCCAGAGTAGTTCCAGAGGTCACAGGAGTACTGGAGGTCAGGTGGTGTTACCACAGCAGTACTGGAGGTCAGGTGGCGCTTCCACAGTAGTACTGAAGGTCAGGTGGCGCTTCCACAGCAGTACTTCCTCTCCCACGCCACTACCTTGCCACTGCCCCTCCCACGCCACTATCTTGCCACTGCCTTTTCCATGCCACTACCTTGCCACTGCCTCTCCCACGCCTCTACCTTGTCACTGCCTCTCCCACACCACTACCTTGCCACTGCCTTTTCCATGCCACTACATTGCCACTGCCTCTCCCATGCCTCTACCTTGCCACTGCCACTCCCTCTCCCATGTCTCTACCTTGCCACTCCCTCTCTCACGCCTCTACCTTGCCACTGCCTCTCCCACGCCTGCTCCTTGCCACTGCTACTGCCACTCCCTCTCCCATGCTTCTGCCACTGCCTGTCCCACGCCTCTGCCACTGCCTGTCCCACGCCTCTGCCACTGCCTGTGCCACACCACTGCCTGAGCCACGCCTCACTCACTTCCCACCCTCACCACCGGGGTTTTTATACACATACCTCCTCGCTACCTGCACACACCAACACACATCTAATCTACTACAACGGATGACGCACCTTTTTTTGTGGGAAAGAAATACGCGAACTCTGATTGTTAATTCATGTGAACGATGTTCCGGTAAATGTACGAATGTGGCTGGAAGCAAGCAACATGCAGACGATAAACCTGTGGCTGGAATGAGTACTTTACTTCTGGGAACAACGTTGGGGTCTTCTTCAGTAGATTCCCTTAAAGGGAAGGACTACTGAGTCAAGGAATTGAAGCTACCTTCCCCTTCCTGAATTAAATGGGATTACCTGATAGGTCTATATGATCCCATGAGTATAATAATAATAATAACTATAATAATAATATCGATACTACTACTACAACTAATAATAATAATAATAATAACAACAACAACATCACAATTGTATCAATACTAGTATTATCAATAATAATAACAACTGTAATATTTAGCACTCTTAACATGAGGCCTAAATGCACAGTAACAATTTCAGTTGTCTTTCTATTTCGCGAAATAAATGAGAAGTTGCATAATATATTACGTAAACAACTAATGAAAGTAACTGTAAAATGCTGAAATCACTGCGCCGAGGATTTCATCTATACAAACAACAATGGAAAGTCTACATGGATGGAACGGCAGTTAAAAAAAATAATAATATTATTAGCCAAATTCGTGGATGCAATGACCTGTTTGCTGAGACATTATGTGCAACATCTGGGTATCATTATTTATAGATGTTTCACCAACCAGTAACTTTATCAATACAATACAAAGACATAATGTGAAGAACTATATACAGAAGATGAGGCAGTCAGTCCCTCAGTCTTGGAGTTGGTGAAGAATATTGTAGCCTTGAAGGTATTTAAACATGTTTCACATGTATATAATTCTTTATCTTGTCGGTACTGTGTACCATTCCTGTTTGTTTAATAAATTAATCACATGTGCAACACTTGGGTAACTTTATTGTGGGAACGTTTCGCTACACAGTGGCTTCATCAGTCCAGTACTCAGCCCCTCAACCTGGAGCTAAGGGACTGATTACCTTAAACTCCTTCGAACAGTAAATTATAAACATGTCAAAGGGTGATATTCGAATGTAATTCTTGGAGTCACTAAGAGAAGCAGAGTTCTGAAGAAAAAATAGAAGAAACATGAGAACCATTATGCAAGTAAGGTTCACACTAGTTATAATAGATGCAGTATTCCCAGACGGGCAACAATTATTAAGAAAATACAAAAATATAGTGGCACTGATGATCGGAAATACACTTGAAATTTCAAGAACTATGAAAACTGGACACTAGGGACATAAGAATTTATATAATAACATTTGTTATACCAACACAGCATCACCAACACATCACCAGCACATCACTAACACATCACCAACACAACACATACTTGGAGGGGTGTTAATGTTGCAGGGGAAGGAGGGGTTGTTTATGTTCTGCCCAGTTTAAAAAACTGTGTGTAAAGCACCTTTCTGGCAAGACAGTGATGGAGTGAATGATGGTGAAAGTTTTTCTTTTTTGGGCCACCCTGCCTTGGTGGGAATCGGCCGGTGTGATAATAATAAAATAATTTGTTATACCATTATATTCACAAAGATAATATTAACAGGAGTATATAAGAACCACGGCTGAGTAAACTTTGAAGGTTGGGATAATAATGAGGGAGGCTGGGCATGTCTTACTGATATTGATAATGAGTGTGTGGAGGTATAATGAGTGGGAGTGAGTTGTATACACAATGCTCTCAATAAGAAGCACAGACATTCCGATCCTTCAGCCACAATGGTTCACTGCATCATCCTCGTATAGCATGCATATAGTCACAATATCAAACTGTTCACTGGATTTCAATCAAAATATTAAAATATACAACCCGGAGCTTGTAAAATAAAGCAGAATCAGAATATATATATAATCCCGGATTGTTTAGGAAGAAAGGAAGCAGTTATTACCGAGGTCTGTGGCTAATAATGTCACCATGAGTGGTCATGGTGGATCCTCTTCATCAAAGGCTTTTCCTGCTGCTCCAGTATCGACGCCAGCCTCTGATGACTATTTTAAGGGATATAATTACCACGTCACGGCTGCTGCCTGCGCTTCCCATAAAATTACTCCTTCGTTAAGTTCACTGTAGAGCGTGTAATGGCAGGTGCCGTAACGCTTTTACTGGATGACAAAAATTTATTTAGATGAATACGCTGACAAGGTTTTAGATATGTTTAATGTACGAGAGAGAGAGAGGAAGAGAGAGAGGCGGACGGATGGACGCCATTTGTGAGGTGATGTGAGTGGTGTTATGATTTGAGAACGGAGGTTTGAGCCTTCACCACTCGAAGTATATGGTACAGCAATACCGACAAGATGCGAGAAAATACTGGTACACAATGGCCGCTAAACAATCGTTCACTTAACAATATACCAACACAATTGTTCACTTCTTAACAATATACAAACACAATCGTTCACTTCTTAACAATATACCAACACAATTGTTCACTTCTTAACAATATACAAACACAATCGTTCACTTCTTAACAATATACCAACACAATTGTTCACTTCTTAACAATATACCAACACAATTGTTCACTTCTTAACAATTTTTTTTTTTTATTATCACACTGGCCGATTCCCACCAAGGCAGGGTGGCCCGAAAAAGAAAAACTTTCACCATCATTCACTCCATCACTGTCTTGCCAGAAGGGTGCTTTACACTACAGTTTTTAAACTGCAACATTAACACCCCTCCTTCAGAGTGCAGGCACTGTACTTCCCATCTCCAGGACTCAAGTCCGGCCTGCCGGTTTCCCTGAACCCCTTCATAAATGTTACTTTGCTCACACTCCAACAGCACGTCAAGTATTAAAAACCATTTGTCTCCATTCACTCCTATCAAACACGCTCACGCATGCCAGCTGGAAGCCCAAGACCCTCGCACACAAAACCCCCTTTTACCCCCCCTCCAACCTTTCCTAGGCCGACCCCTACCCTGCCTTCCTTCCACTACAGACTGATACACTCTTGAAGTTATTCTGTTTCGCTCCATTTTTCCCCACATGTCCGAACCCCCTCAACAACCTTCCTCAGCCCTCTGGACAACAGTTTTGTAATCCCGCACCTCTCCTAACTTCCAAACTACGAATTTTCTGCATTATATTTACACCACACATTTGCTCTCAGACATGACATCTCCACTGCCTCCAGCCTTCTCCTCGCTGCAACTTCATCACCCATTTCTTACACCCCATATAAGAGCGTTGGTAAAAAATATACTCTCATACATTCCCCTCTTTGCCTCCCAAAGGGCAAAGTTCTTTGTCTCCAGACTCCTAAGTGCACCACTCACCCTTTCCCCTCATCAATTCTATGATTCACCTCATCTTTCATAGACCCATCCGCTGACAGTCCATCCCAAATATCTGAATACATTCACCTCCTCCATACTCTCTCCTCCAATTGATATTCAATCTTTTATCACCTAATCTTTTGTTATCCTCATAAACCTTACTCTTTCCTCTATTCACTTTCAATTTTCTTCTTTTGCACACCTACCAAATTCATCCACCAATCTCTGCAACTTTCTCTTCAGAATCTCCCAAGAGCACAGTGTCATCAGCAAAGAGCAACTGTGAAAAACTCCCACTTTATGTGTGATTCTTTATCTTTTAAAATCCAGCCTCTTGCCAAGACCCTCACATTTACTTCTCTTACAACCCCCTCTATAAATATATTAAACAACCACGGTGACATCACACATCCTTGTCTAAGGCCTACTTTTACTGGGAAATAATTTCCCCCTTTCCTACATACTCTAACTTGAGCCCACTATCCCCGTAAAAAAATCTTCACTGCTTTCAGTAACCTACCTCCTACACCATACACCTGCAACATCTGCCACATTGCCCCCCTATCCACCCTGTCATACGCCTTTTCCAAATCCATAAATGCCACAAAGACCTCTTTAGCCTTATCTAAATACTGTTCACTTATATGTTTCACTGTAAACACCTGGTCCACACACCCCTACCTTTCCTAAAGCCTCCTTGTTCATCTGCTATCCTATTCTCCGTCTTACTCTTAATTCTTTCAATAATAACTCTACCATACACTTTGCCAGGTATACTCAACAGACTTATCCCCTATAATTTTTGCACTCTCTTTTATCCCCTTTGCCTTTATACAAAGGAACTATGCATGCTCTCTGCCAATCCCTAGGTACCTTACCCTCTTCCATACATTTATTAAATAATTGCACCAACCACTCCAAAACTATATCCCCACCTGCTTTTAACATTTCTATCTTTATCCCATCAATCCCGGCTGCCTTACCCCCTTTCATTTTACCTACTGCCTCACGAACTTCTTAACAATATACCAACATAATTGTTTACTTAACAATATCACGTTGGGTTTCGAGAGACGTGAGTGCAACTGGAAGTTTCTCAAGCTGGGGACTGACTACCTCAAAACTACGTCTTCAAGGACCGAGAACCCATCTGTACCTCTCCACTGCTTCTACTGTCTCCTGTTTCAGTCACCTGTGTGACTGAATAAGCTTACTAGGTAAGCGAAACGTTTCAGAAATAACAATGCCAAGTTAAGTAAAAGGACACAAGTGCAACTAATGTGACATTTTATTATGGCAACGTTCGCTCTCCAGGAGCTTTATCAAGCCGTTGATAAAGTAGCGGCTTGATAAAGCTCCTGGAGAGCTAAACGTTGCCATAATATAATGTCACATTTGTTGCATTGGTGTATTTTTACTTAACATATTGTCGGTAATTCTACCAATATTAATACAATGTCAAGTTGTTGCAAATATCTTAGTCATCAAGTTTTTCTCCATTTCTGCAAACTGTTGTCTATTGGATAACTTCGATGCTGGAGATAAGTTCTCCACCTATTCCGTGTGTTGCTATTTTCTTCATCACTCTTTTGTACTGGAGACAATTGGTATAAAATATCGTCATGATTTCAAAGAGACAGATACAGTATAATGCGATGCTTTATTGACAACGTTTCACCCACAGCGGGTTTCATCAGGCTATAAACAGATCTGTTTTTCTGGGCTTTATCAAGTCACGAATAGATCTGTTTGTGTTTCTCTGGGGTAGGGGTAGTAGCACTTGCGTGCTCGATCGAAAGGGCCATTGCTGACATGCCTAAGATTTTAAACTGATAGAAGATAGAGGTATGGGTGTGTGTGGGAGACAGGCAGGTTGCAACACTAGGGTTGAAGACAGTAAATGTATAAAAGGCATTCATCATGAAGTTATAAATAAAGACAATGGATCAGGTCAGCAAAGGGAGACAGCAGAGGACAGCAAGGGACTAGCTCCCTTAAGGTCTACTATACTAATAGCAGGAGTGTAAGAAATGAGATAGATGAGCTAAGATTAATTACAAGCGCAAGAAACAGATATTATTGCTATAAACAGAGACCTGGCTCAATCTGAAAGATAGTAAGATGCCTTCTGAATGTCACATACAAGGCTAAAAATTATTCCACACTGATAGGGTCAACAGAAAGGGTAGAGGAGTAGCGATGTATTCAAATTCAAATTTAAAGTTTATTCTCTATAAAGATTACAATGTTGAATTTACAGAATTTGGTTGTTGTGTGGTTTACATGTAGTTAAATAATGATTACAGAGTGTACCACTAGAACGCCTAGCATGGCTAGGCATTTCGGGCAGACTTAGTTTAATTCTTTATTTTAAAATATTACAAATTATGAGGTAAGTTGGTATTATGGCTAAGTGACTAAATACTAGTTTGTGAGTTTAGCAATGTGAATGCTTTTGTTTTGGCACAGTACATAGTTTCAGTATTGGAGTATCATAGGATTCATTATTTTAAGATTGAGATTAATATTTCTGTTTATGGTCAAATGGGTGAGTGAAAGTGTGAACCACCAGGTGGTATTCGTGTAGTTAGTTGATGGGGTGTATCAGGGAGATAAGATGTTTTCTAATGGTGCAGTTCTAGAGTTCTCAGGTAGGGTGTTCCAGATTTTAGGGCCTTTGACATACATTGAATTTTTGTAAAGGTTTAGTCGGACACAGGGAATGTCGTAGAGATGTTTGTGTCTGGTGTTATGCCTGTGGGTTCTGTCACAACTATCAAGAAAGCGTTTTAGGTCAAGGTTGATATTGGAGTTTAAGGTCCTGTAGATGTAGATTGCACAGTAGTAAGTGTGGATGTACTGAACAGGGAGTAAATTTAGATCTATGAAGAGTGGGGGGTGTGTTGCCAGGGATGGGATTTAGTGATTATTCTTACTGCAGCGACAATTTAAAATGTTGTGTTAGACAGGATATAAAATTACAAGTGTCAGCCACTGAATCTGTTTGGGTACAGCTTCTCGAAGGCCGTGACAAACTAAGCTTGGGGTATGATTTACTGGCCCCCAAATCTTGATAGGGAGTGCAGTAAACTTCTATGGGACGAAATTCGTAAGGCATCTACATACGAAAATGTTGTGCTAATGGGAGATTTCAGCTTTAGACAAATCGACTGGAGCAATTTAACAGGAAATTTAAACTTTCTTGATACGATTCAGGATTGTTTTTTAAAACAGTTTGTGAGAGAACCAACTAGAGGAAATAACCTGCTTGACTTGGTTCTTGCCAGCAGGGAAACACTAATTAATAAATAATCTTGAGATTAATGATGAACTTGGGGAAAGTGAAGACAAATCACTCAGTTTTAATATATCATGGAAATACCCTAATAATGGCAATCAAGTCTCTGTCCCTGACTTCCGCTTGACTGATTTTATAGAACTGAAAAATTGCCTGGGTGGGCTGAACTGGAATGACCTGACTATGGGTCAGGAAGGTGGTGATGATTGCCGATATGACGTTTTCCAGGGCATAGTTCTAGCTGCTCAGACAACTTATGTTCCAAAGAGGGAAATCAGATGAAACAAAAATGATCCTAAATAGATGAACAATAGATTAAAACATCTCATTGGTCATAAGAGAGGCATATATAGGCGAATCAAAAGAGGAGAGGGGCATTTAAGAAATCAATATATTCAGTTAAAGAGAGAAATAAAAAAGGTAATAAAAAAAGCAAAAAGAGATCATGAGATTAAAGTTGCAAGAGAATCGAAGACTAACCCAAAAGGATTCTTTCAAGTATACAGAAGTAAGATTAGAGACAAGATAGGCCCACTCAAAAGTTACTCGGGTGAGCTCACGGACAGTGATAAGGAAATGTGTAGACTTTTTAACACATACTTCCTCTCAGTTTTTACACAGGAAGATACTAGCGATATTCCAGAAATAGTAAATTGTGTAGAACAGGACGATAGTAAACTATGCACGATTAGGGTCACAAGTGACATGGTCCTTAGATAAATAGATAAATTAAATGATGAAATTAAGACACATGTGCAACATCTGGGTATCATTATTGTAGACGTTTCGCCATCCAGTGGCTTTATCAACACAAATTCCAGGACATAATTTGAAGGCAGTAGAACTATATACAGAAGATGAGGTCTCTCAGCTTTGGAGTTAGTGCAAAGAGCACTGTAGTCGTGGACATTCTGGAGCAGAGGCAAGGAGCCTGGCGCTTATATACTAACGTCAGGTGGAAAGGGACTACAGATAAATTAAAACTAACAAATCCCCAGGCCTGATGAACTGTATGCAAGGGTTCTAAAGGAATGTAAAGATGCTGCAGTGTGATGAATGGTTTGGAAAACCATTCATCACACACTCGTTAATGGCTGACTAAGCTCCATCTTGCATTCCTTAAATACCCTGGAAAACAGCTCATCGGGTCCCGGGGACTTATTTTGCTTCAGTTTGTCTCTCTGTTTAATAACCATGTCCCTCGTGACAGCAATATTAGTTAATTTAAATTCATCATGAACTAAATAATTGTTAATTACTGGAATCTCATTTACATCTTCTTGTGTAAAAACTGACAAAAAATAGTCATTAAATAAGGAACACATTTCCAGTTCATTATCCGTCAGCTGTCCATTCCCAATTTTCAGAGGTCCTACTTTTTCTTTCAGCTTCGTCCTATACACTTTGGATTAGTCTTTGATTCATTAGCAACTCTAATTTCATAGTCACGTTTAGCCTTTCTAATCCCCTTTTTTACTTCTCTTTTAAGCTGGACATATTGGTCAGTAAGGCTAACCTCTCCTCTTCTGATGCGCCAATTAATTCCCCTTTTCTCCCCTAATAAATGCTTTACCCTCCTGTTAATACATTTGGGATCGTTATTATTAGACCTAATTTCTCTCTGGGGAATGTATATACTCTGAGCACGTTGCACATTATTAAGGAAAAAATCATAAATGCAGATCCCTTCATAATCATGAGTATGATCATCGTCAATAAAATCATTAGCTAGATAACCCAATCGAGATTTGACAGGTGTTCCCTAAGTCCATTGTAATCAGCAGAACGAAAATCTGGGATTTTTACCATATTATCATTATTCTTGTATTCCCAGTTAATGCTAAAAGTGATGGATTTGTGATTACTTGCGCCAAGCTCTTCAGTGATCTCCAGATTATTTACGAGTGTTTCCTTATTTGACAAGACTAGGTCTAGCAAATTATTACCCCTGGTAGGCTCTGTTATGCACTGCTTCAGAAAACAGTCCTGAACTGTTTCCATAAAGTCACTGGATTCTACATTACCTGTCAAAGAATTCCAGTCAATTTGACTAAAGTTAAAATATCCTACTATCACTATGTTATTGTGTCTAGAAGCCCTAACAATTTCGTCCCAAAGAAGTCTCCCTCTATCGTGATCCAAGCCTGGAGGTCGGTAGATTACACCTAGAATTAGTTTTTCTTGACCCTCTACAAACTCTACCCAAAGAGATTCTATTACTGTTCCATCTATTTTTATACCTGTTTTTATGCAACAGTTAATATTTTCTCGAACATATATTGCAACTCCTCCCCCCTTCCCATCACATCTGTCCACATGGAAGAGCTTAAACCCTTGAATATTACACTCAGCAATCATATCCCGACTCTTTAAATCATACCAGGTTTCAGTTAATGCAATGATATCAAAGTTCCCAGCACATGCTACCAAACGTAGTTCATTAATCTTATTTCTTGCACTTCGACTGTTAGCATAAAATACCATCATATGTTTTTTCTTCTGCACATTTTTCTTATTCATCTTTGTTTTTACACAATTTCTGAAATTATCATTACTCAGAGTTACTCCATGACAGTTACTATTAAGATTCTTAATATCAGAGCATAAGTTAATATATCCATACTCATTATTTATCATTTCTAAACCCATACCTCTAACTAATCCTAGTTTAAAGTCCTAACAACCCCCTCAACTGAGCTAGCAAGAAAACCCACACTTGCCCTGGATAAGTGAACCCCATCCCTGGCATACATGTCATTTCGGCCATAGAAGTTGTTTCAGTTGTCAATGAATGGTACTGCATTATCCTTACAGTGTTTATCCAGCCAACAATTAACACCAATTGCTCTGGACAACCATTCATTTCCAACACCCCTTCTTGGCAAAATGCCACATGTAACAGGGCGCCCCCCTTCTTCCTAATTATGTCTATTGCTGTCCTGAACCTTTTAACTAAATCCTCACTTCTATGCTTGCCTACATCATTGCCTCCAGCGCTGAGGCAGATAATAGGATTGATCCCATTACCGTTCATGATGTTGTCAAGCCAGCTAACAATATCCTCCATCCCAGCCCCAGGAAAGCAAACTCTCTGCCTCCTACTCCTGTCCTTCAAGCAGAACACCCTATCCATGTACCTAACCTGGCTATCCCCATCAACAACAATATTCTTACCTTCCTCGGTGTCATTCGTCGTGACGTTTCCAGTAGTCGACTCACATTCGTCGGGTAGCACAGAGAATGCATTAGATGTTTCCACAGCAGTCTCTTTCTTCTTCATTGTTTCTACCTTTCCATTCGTCTTCTTGATCGTCAGCTTCGTCCCATGCTGTCCAGCCACTGACCACGTTCCCTTCTTGGCCTGAGGACTCAAAACAGGAGGACTACTACGAATCCTCTTGTTTTCCTCGGTCAATTGCCGTATCTCCATCTTCGCTACCCTCAATTCTTCCTTAAGCTGCTGGTAAAGTTGCTCGATGGAGGGCATCTTGGTTCAGTCCACGGAGAGTACACAAGACACTTCTTCACAGAGTTAAGAACAGGTCACCACTCGAGTTAAGTACAGGTCACCACTCAGTTAAGTACAGGTCACCACTCGAGTTAAGTACAGGTCACCACTCGCTGCATTATGCTGCATTTCTTTCTCTTGTTCCATCCCCTGTACGGCACTCTGTCAAAGACCTTACTGA